>JADRCO010000794.1:0-26328 GCA_021464525.1 Rhizophagus sp. LPA8_4_AMF
GCGAAACTTAATTTACCTAATTTTTATTAAATTATTGTCAAATTCCTTAATTTAGACGAATTTTGTTAATTCCGCAGATCGGCGGATATGTTATTAATATTTTTGTATTCTATTAATATATTTCTCATTAATAAATTTTTCTATTTCATTAATACATTCATACATTCTAATTAATTATTATCAAGTCCCAACCAATTATTTTAAACCAAACATTAAATATTTTATAGTTTGTTCATATAAAAAATAACAGTATGTAAACAGATACAATAATTACTACCTTGCAATTTTTCTAATGTAATAGCATTACAATTGTCTAAAAAAAAATTAAAATAAAATGAAAAGAACTCACTCTCCTTACCTTAACCTTCTTATCCTAACCTAATCCTAAGCTATTTCAAATAAACATCACTCTAAAGATAACACACCTAATCTAAACTAATACTTCTTACCCTAACCTTAAGCTATTCCAAACAAAACACTACTCTAAAAATAATGTGTTTAATTTAAACCAACACTCCTTACTTTAACTCTAAACTATTTTAAACAAACACTACTCTAAAGACAATGTGCCTAACCTAAACTAACACTCCTTACCTTAATCCTAAATTACTCCAAACAAACATCACTATAGAGACAACGCATCTAACCTAAACCAATACTTCTTACCCTAACCTTCAAAGATAACACTACTCTAAACTAATACTCGTAATTTAAACCAACTTTTTTTACCCTAACCTCTACCTAATTATATACCATAAGCAAATTCAAAAGATGAATATTTTCAAATTCTTTTTTTTCCATAAGGTAAGTTTACATTAAAGGAAAAAAAATAAATGAAAATAATTATGATTTTTAAGGTATAGACATATCTTAAGGCAGTTACCTTATACATCAATACATCAATGTAGTAAAGGGATACTACTTTTCAAATATTTTGCCATATTGACATATAAGGTAGTAAGGTAGTAATTTTAATTTTAACTCTGGCCAAATTGTACTTTTAGCTAAAATTAAGTGTGACAATTACTGTAGTAATTAATCATTACAAGTAGATTTAATATGAAAAAAAAATTTTTTGTGTATTACAGCATATATTGTATCTTGATATGACGTATGTCGTAAAATACTGTAACTATCCTTGGTAAAAGAAATATTTGCAATACTAATGGTTTTATATTCAATATTAAAGAAAGTAAAAGTAAAAAATAATGAAAGAAAAAGAGTAAATATGAGAAATACTAATCGATTTGATAATCATAAAGTATAAATCTCATGACTACTATATAAATCATGTGACAAATAAGGACTAATGACAAATTGCATTTGCGATAAATAATAATTCTCTAAAATAAATACTACAAAATATATATTTAAAATTTTATATCACTAGCTTTTATATTTCATAGTTTTATATACTTCATTAATTAAATAATTAAAAATTTTTTTTTTTTGAAAATGGTTAAATTAAAAAATGGAAAATATAATTGATATTAGTATTTTCTTAATTCCTAATGTTCTAGAAAATATAAAGATATAAAAATTTATATGCTAATTCTTTAACGTAATAGCTTTTAAATTTTATAAAATTTAACTATTACTAATAGGAAAAATTTAAATCCTGCTTCTCGCGATTTTCTTAAATATTATTTCAGGATGCGTTACCAATATATACTGCATTAAAAATATAATTTTTTTTAGGCATTGCTGTAATATATCGCTTTATTGAATTTATTAAAATTAATATTATATAGTAAAATTTACATTATTGATTAATTTCACGTTCCTTAAGTTTTTCAGTTTTATGATGAGCGGCATTATGTCCTGATTGCTCACATATACGACATTTATAAATATTTTGGCTTATGATCCAATTTTTGTATTACTATTTCCTCCTCTTTCAGTACTGCTCTTATAACGTTTTGTTGAAAGTTGACCCTTTGTTTTTATTAATGGTAAATTTTGAATAACATTAATTTCCTGAAGTTCATTTTTTTCATTAATATTAGTTAACTTGCTAGTACTATTAGGATTATCAAGTTCCTCATCATTTTCTGAAATCAAACTATATTGTCTTTTTCTCTGATCAATATTAACACATTGTTCATGATCGTTAAATTCACTATTTATTGAAATCAATCCTTTTTGTCCTTTTTTCTGATTAATATAATTTCGCAATAGATTTTCCATTTCATGGTCATCAGATTCCAATGCTAGTAATGTAGCTTCATGTGCCATTCCCCATAATTTTCTATATTTAGTTTTTTTTCAATAGCTTTCTTCATAACCAGCACAGTTTTTGAAACAGTAATGACTTTACGTACTAGAAGAATAATATCTGCATTATTAATATCAATGCACCCCTTTTCATGTGCAAACAATAAACTTTCATTTTGTTTTATATTACTCCTTGGTAATTATCTTAGTACCACTTTTCTGGAATTATTGAAATATGGAATCCTGCAATCTTAGAAGACATCATAATACGAAAGTAATGACTACAAACAATTCCTTTTGAAATTAAAGTTAAACATGCGCATAAAAATGAAATTGCATTAGAAATTACAATATAACACAGGTTAAAATTAGTTAAATAGGGTATCAATAGGTTATAAATAAGTTATCAATCAGCCATTAATCAGCTATCCTATTGGTAGCCTATTGAACTTGCGCCAAAATTTGTCATCAATTGGGCAGGCTGATTGATAGCTGATTCATAACCTATTGGTAATTTGTTGGTGCCCTATTGGTAATTTTACCAAATCGGTTATCAATAGTTTATCAATAGACTATTAATCAGCTATCAATCGGCCTGCCTGATTGATGACGGATTTTGGCGCAAGTTCAATAGGCTACCAATAGGATAGCTGATTGATAGCTGATTGATAACTTATTTATAACCTATTGATACCCTATTTAACTAATTTCGACTTGTGATAATATATATATTTCTGTTTTCCTGGCCGGATATCACATATTTTCCAAATCTCTCTAATGTTCTCTTTACCAATTTCATCAATGATAGATTGCAAAGTAATTTTCTGTACTTCATGATTATCTTCAATAAATCTGTAATATTCTTCTACTTCCTAATAAAAAGAATGTTATTACGTTAATTACAATTTAAACTAACAAACCCTAATCCCTAACCCTAATATATTCCTAATCATAAAACTAACCCTAATCCCTTATTCTAACCCTAATCCTAACTCTAATCCTAACCTTAATCCTAACCTTAATCTCTAATCCTAAAGCACTAAAAATTAAAGTTAATATTGCTTACTTACTTTTGAATTATTTCTTGTTCATCAGAAGAAATTATTGTGGCTTGTAAATATAAACTTTGTGATATCTCTTCTTTAATAGTATTTAATATGTTAACACAAACATATTTTTCTAAAATTTTTATTATATTTGGAAAAAGTTCTTTGCCCATTGACAATGAAACTGAACTGGTAGTTGCAATTCGATAATCATGTAACCTTCCCTATTGTGATTCTGAAAGAAGACGATCAGACAAACATTCAGCAAGTTGGCATAAAGTGAAATTACTTCTAACTGTTGTTTAATAATTGCATTCATTTCCTCAATTTGAGAAGTACTTTCAATACCAGCTGTAAATATTTGCCGTAAATAACAACATGCTCATAATTTTTTTGTTGGCCATAATACTCTAAGAAGATAATCTTTAGCTAATGGAAAATCATTTAGCAAGTCATTCCATCGTATAAAAAATAAAGATTCACAATAACTGTTACGACACTTGTAAAATTTTTCAATAAAATTACTATATAAACTTTCCAACTTTGATTTCAAATTTTTTGGTAAATTCTGTCCAATATGAAATATATAATGTGCATGATAACTATTTGAAAATTAAACAGGTACTGCAGCATCCATAGCAAGGTCTGCGTCTGTAAAAAATATAATAGGTTGGTATTCAGTTGCTTTAAGTGCATATTGTAAAATCCATTGATAAGTCTCAAATGTTTCATCACTAACAATAGCTTGTGCAAGTAACCTTGTTCTCCCATTATTATCTACACCAACAAATACGTTTAAAGGCATATTATACATATTTGTTTTAGCTGTATTATCATTAATAATAATGTTATGGTATTGAATCTAAAGCATAATTTGTTCTGAGCTCATCCAGAAAAGCCTATTAAGACGGTTGTCAGTATTAAGCTCAAAATCAAGAAAAAAATGAGGATCTTCCTGCTTTTTTTGAACAAGATTAGCAAGTAGATCAGATGCATCATTATGCATATTATTGCGGTTGAGATTTTTAATTCTTTGTATGGTATTTGACAAATCAGAATCTGTATAATTTATACTTGGAAATCTACCTTTCAACATATTGCACTGTAAAGTAATTAATAGATTGCCATGTTTAGTCATCAGTTCAATTTCATTCACCGTTTCTTTAGATAATTCTCTATATTTACTACTGAATTCACAACCATCTGGCCTCAACTTATGATTATGTTCATTTATGAACAAACTAATAGTAATACTTGTAGAACGTTCAGGAAAAGTTAAATTTATATGCTAAGGGTACTGTCATTTTGAGTTCCTGCTTGCAGGGCGGACTCCTTTTTCTTTAACTTAAATTTGCCGCTAAATTTACATGTAAAAGTTCTTTTTGTAATTATTTGAATTGTATTATTCTTTTGTAGTCGATACTTATTTATTGTAAATCTATTGGTCTTTCATAATTATCAAGAAAAATTTCTACATCATCTTAAGAAAAAAATGTAGTATCAAGTTCAATATTTTCAGAGGCAATTTTTAATTGATTTTTACCATCTGCATCATCTGATTGTTCTTTAGTAGTATCAACTGCAGGAATAAGATTTGCACTATCAGGGAGAGGTTCTAAATATTTAATGGAAGAAAGAAAAAAGGTAACTGATTATTCATTATTTAATAAGTGTTAATAATAACAAACTGTTATTAATTCTACATTACCTAATTGATTTAGTCAATATCCATGTAAAAAAATGCAAATATTAATAAATTTTTACACAAAAAATTTTGCAAGAAAGGAAGGAAAGTGTTTACATGAAAGAAAAGTTACGCATGAAAAAAAAGTCTACATGAAAGTTTAATTATATCAGTTACATCAGTATTTATTATATTAGTAATCAATTAGTTCAAGTGATTCCATTAGTCATCGCATAGTAATAATTTTTTAAAAAGGCGATGCATAGTAAATACCACATGATATAATTGATAGCAAATAACATAATATTATATAAAGTGATTTATAAGGAGATCGTCTCATGCGATACCTATATTTTTTCTTACTAATATATACAATTTTAAGTAAATGCAAAAATAATATAAATTTTAATTTAATTTTCTTTTTTTACAATTTTTTACAAACCATATAGCAACATATAAGCTAGCAATTAAAAATTCAATATATAATATATGTTTACTGAAATTTGTGTAATTATATATTGAATATTATGTAAAATTTCACAGGTCAAAAAGTGAAAAATTGGGCACCAATCAGTCACTAATCAGATACCAATCAGGTGACTGATTGGTGACTAATTGATGTCTGATTGGTATTTTCGCCAAAATCTGTCAGCAATCAGGCAGTTTGCTATTTTTTGATCCAGTGATCAGAAAAAGATGAAATATAGTTCATTGGAATCATCTCATTATGACGAATTGAATGGTAGTAAAATCATATCTCTAGATTAATCAGTAATAAAATATTAATCAAAATGTAAAATATAACAAAAATAAAAATATTCTTTTTGCATTTTGCTCAATTTCTCATCATCGATTGATTCTAGAAATATAATTTTACTACTATTCGATTCATTATAATGAGACGATTCCAATAAACTATATTTCATCCTTTTCTGATTACTGGATCAAAAAATAGCAAACTGTCTGATTGCTGATGGATTTTGGCGAAAATGCCAATTAGGCATCAATCGGTTACCAATCAGTTACCTGGTTGGTGGGTGACTGATTGGTACCTGATTTTTTACTTTTCAACCTGTGTTTAAAGTTAATAGAATATTCGCTACTTTTGTCCAGGTAATATATAAATAATGAAAATAGTAAAATTTAAATAAATTTTTTTATATTAAAATATTTATTTATTGTATACTTTATACTAATTTTATTATCTTTTAGAAAAATATATAAAAGTTTTAATATAAAAAACTTTTGGTAAGTTGATAATTAAAAAATAAATAGTAGTAATAAAATTAATTTTAAGTATTTTTCAGAACTAGAATTATAATAATATCTAAAAAAGAAAAAATTTACATAATTTTTTGGATTCATTCTAAACATTATTAGATTTTACCTATTAAAATTTTCTGGAATTTTAGGATTCTAATAACTTTATTAAAAGTAAAAATTTTATTAATAAAACTGATTAGAATTTTTGGTATTTATAAAAATAAACTATTGTTTAATAATTATAATTACAAATTCTTTTTTAATAAATTATTTGCTATTAAAAAATCTAAAGTAATAAACATTACATTTAATTAATTTAATATTTTTTTAAAAAACTTTGATAAATTATATTATAACTATTATTAAATCTACTTATTAAATAAGGCCAAACCAATTTGATTTTCTGTAAACTCTGTTTAATAAAATTATTTTCTCAAAAATTTAAAATTTAAATATAAAATACCAAAAAAGCAAATTTTTTTTCCCAAAAATTTGGTTTCTTATATATATTAAAAAAGTTTTTTATATAATATTCTCCCTCTGAATTTTTAGATTTCTTTTTTATTACTTTTTCCTTCACCCTTCTAAATTTTAATAGCAAAAAATAATTTAAAAATTTTGTAAATTATTTTGGCCCCTTCTTCCTTCAATAAAAACTCTTGTTAAAAGAAAATCCTATTGGCTTAGTCTAATTAAAAAATGTATAATATTTTATAAATTAAATTTAACAATAATGATAGCTTGGATTTCTTTATAATGGCTAAAGCTTTCATAAAAGATCAAGATTTCTTAGCCATATTTACAGTTTAAATATAAAGAAACTTTATATCTATTACATAATAATAAATATGAAATTAATTACTTCAAGATATTGAAAATGTACCAATAACTCATTTCCATTTCAAAATGGCTAAAAGAATTAAAGAAGATTCAATAGGAATATACTTGGTCAAATTATAACCTATTTTCAGAATTGTGCTACCCTATGCTAAAATAAATCACCAGATTACAAGATGATTACCGGACAAAAACCGGGCAATTTGTTCAGTAATCGTCCTGTAATTATAATCACCCAGTAATCACATCGTACGCAAAATTCTGAAACTGCAATAACAACAATGATAAAGCCATTTTACGTGATAAGCTCTAATTTTTATTTAATAGCTACTTCCTGATCATGCATAGTAACAAATTTTTTACTTTTTCCGGAACAATTTATGTCCTTATTGCAAAACGGAGTTTTGGCAAATCTTTATAAACCTAATTTTTTTTTATAGTAAATAATTTATTTGTTGTTAAAAATATTGTTTATAGTTATTTATTATTGTACAACAAATAATAATATCAATACATAAAAATCTAAAATCTGCATAGTTATCGTTCATGAAATCCGCATGACCTTATTAAGATGAGATGAACGATAACAAGAATTATTTATTCGCATGTATTAAAGGATTTTAAAATATCAATACTTACAAAAATATAAAATTTTCAAATCAATTACACATAATTACACATGTGCTTGCACACGGACATCCCAAAGAATTATTTTCCCGGAATTTTACTTTTGAGAGGAACTCTGACTCATCCTAGCACCTTTGGCAATCTGTGACAGAATTATGACAAAATTCATTCACCAGACTCATCCAGAGAACATTCGGACTCATCCTAGAATTAACCAAAAGTGCATACGAAAAATTCGTCTCTCAGGAATTCGAACTCACCCTATCACTTCCGGCAATCTGTGACAGATTTATGACAGAATGCATTCTCCAGACTCATTCAGAGAACATCCGGACTCATCCAAGCATTCTGAAACCAAAAAGTACACCCGAAAAATCATCTCTCAGGAACTAGGATTCATCCTAGTACCTCCAATTCTTTTTGCATCTTTATCATGCTCTCTCTCTTTAATTGATATTATTATTTATTAAGTATCCACAATGCTTTCCATATTTGTATTAATTTAACCTATCATCATATGCTTTTGGAATTGTATTTGCGTCAGGCTAGGTAAAAAAGGAAAGTGGTGATAAGCCCAAAAAATACTATCTATACTTGAAAAAGGATTTTCATTCTCTTCATGCAATTGTGTCTTCATCCTCCGCTTTTCTACGGCATTTAAATGAACGAACATATTTCGTAACCGTATTTCAATACAATTTGTATACAATTTGTATACTTGTAATATACAAGTGCCTTCAATTCACTCTTACAGAATTTCTTTTGTATTCACAAGGCTTTTTGATGGCATTTGTCCAATATAAATGACCAAGTAAAAGGCTTTGGAGAATATATTCAGTTGATCACCTGTCATAAAACAAATATTTCTTGTATTAGTCAAGTAAATCACAAAAAAAAAAGAATAAATAAATTAAACATAAAATTTACCTGCTAAGGGTTGAACATTTGTTGAAAATTACCTGCCCTTGAATGTGAGTTCGTAAATCTGGTTCAAATTCGTTAGCCTTTATCACTGGAATATATATAATTTGACGGTGTGATGGAGACCAGCTTTTGGAATATCCCGCTTTGTATATTATAAATGATCAAAAATATAATTTATACTTCCGTCGTGCTAAACTGTATACAACACAGAAACTCGACATACAAGTTGTCTAATGGATAAATATCATAACGTCATAATTCTTTTCAATTAATTCAATTCCAAATAAATATAACTACCGTCAAAAATGTGGAATAACACACGCGTCTTGCTGTTGGAATTATCTACTCATCACCACAGTATGTAGGTTCTGGTGCTAAAATAGCATCATCCCTATGTTTGACATTTACGTATGGCTATAGGGACGCGGTATGGGTAAATTAAGTTGAATTAATTCATACAATGAGATTTATTAGCTTATGTTCATCACATAGAGGTCATTTCCGAGTACCCTCATTGAAACCTTGTCCGCTTGTATTGAATCCCAAACACTTCGTAGGCAAAGTCCACATTTTTGGTTAAAATGAGAAAATTTCAAATCGATGACGATTATCACGTGATTTTGTCACCACATTTTTAAACGCGACTTTACAGTATCTGGTATGTTCAAGTCATACAAGCTATCAGCAAGCTCGAGCTCGTTACGTAAGACATGTAAGGTTTTAACCAATCGAATTCGTCAAAAAATCTCATACCTTTGAGGTGAAAGAATGGCAACTTTAGACACTCTGTAAAATGGTATTTATATTTTTTTGCCGAGGACCTTTTTTCACATTTTAGGTATTTCGTTTATCTTACTGTGTTGCAGCATTTTCTAAAGCATAGGTTGGGATTAAATCGTTAACATTGATTCAATCTGTTGAAGCTTTTAATAAAAAGCTTTTAAATATTACAGCCAACTCTCTGAGTAATAATAAGTCATTAAAACTTACAATTAAGTAAATTTAGTGTAAATTTTCTAGAGGATATTCTCCGATTGGTGGATGCTGAGATATGAACTGGTTTGAATGTAATATATACAATATCTCTGCCAGTAATTCAGTCATTCTCAGCCTAAATGACTCCTCCATCATCGCCTCAGAAATCCACTTAGCCTCGATAGGATCGAGTGGTTCACTGGCAGGACTAATAATGGATTAATAATCCTTGGAAAATATATATGTTCTATATGGCGTATTTTAATTTATCAGTTTGTTCGTATACAATACGTTTATTATATGTACGGTAATTAAAAATTTTTAATCGTGTTGATAATAATAATACATTAATGAGCACGTGATATATATGGGATTTAGCTCGTATTCCGCCATAGCGATGAATTTAATTAATTTAATTACAAATTAGTGGAAATCAAAATATTAAAAATTCTAACTTTTACAGTAAAATAAAATAAACATTTTATTTGACAAAAAAAAAAAAAATATCAATTTAAAGATTGAAAAACGCCAAAGTTTATCTATTATTTTGAATAAATTATTATGTGTAATTTTGTTTGTTTGTCACTAGTGAATGTGGGGAAGGAAAACATTCTATTTATGATATAAATTACGATAATTCTGCAGAATGTTAATCAATTTATGGGTCATATGATATTTTAAACTAAGAGAAAAAAACTTGAGACCTTGATTTAGTTCAAGATTTTGTGAAAAAATTTCCCACCAATGTTACAAACAATCTTCAACATATACTGTACTTTGTAGTAACTTTTTTGATTGTGAAATGTTTAGCTATCGCGAAGCTTATCAGTTCAATTAATTACATCACGGTGACGGGTTGGAAAAAAAAGTAGAACAGCGGAGTGCAGAAAAAAGAGTGTCACACCACATATTAAGGACAATGGTCGTTGAAGATCTTTTCTTGCCAAAAAAACAGATATTATTCCTATGTAAGAAAGCATGAATTATCAACATTTTCATGATAAAATTACTGCAAGATTAGTTAATGGGCTGTTTAATTTTCAGTAACACACGAAAACGACAGCAAGTTGCATGATTTCTTTGTTTTCTTAATGCGCTTTATTACGGATATTTGTAACTTTATGTTATGCGTAGATCCGATTTTCAAGACAAATTTACCTTTTTTTAAATTTTCAGTGATTACAATAATAAATGCATAAAAAGATTTTTTATTTTTATTTTTTAATATTTACCTTATCCGTTATTTTAATAGTTACAAAAATCTTTAAATCCTTTCAAATCTATCACCTCATTTCTCACCTGATTCAGATAATCCAGATACCTGGAGTTGTACTATAACTCGGATTTCCCCACAAACTCTCTTTCTTGTGACATTTCTCTTTTTATCACGGATGTAGTTTTACGTTTTTAGTGTCACAACTTGCTTGGCTGATTTTCTTTGATTACATTTTGCATTAGTACTATTAGTACTTATTTACAATAAGAAATTTTATTTTCCTGTTCTTTTTGTACTCTTTTAACCCCTTTCTATTTTTTCAGCCCCCTTTGTTACCAAAAAATAATACCATTAAATATATATATAAAAAAAAAAATTCAAATTTTATTTTCACTTTTTTTTTCAAAGCGGATAGTTTTTTTTTTTTTTTTCGTTGTCTCTTTATCATATCATAGATCCTTTTACATTTTTTTTTATCATTTAATATTGTCCTTCACGCGCTTCCTTTCCATACTTGAATTAAAAAAAAAAAAATTATATGTCGTAACCCAAACCTTACATCACATTTACATTTTTTTATTTTAATTTTAATATTTAAAGTATCATTAATAAATCAAAAGTATTCATTATATAAATGCATTGTCTCCCTATACTATTTTTCTTTCATTAGTCCTTTATTAAAATCATCGAATCTCGGGAGAATTTATTATTCTGTTCGTTCACGGAGACAGAAATAAATAAAGAGTATAGGGTATAGTTTATATAAACTCTCACTACTATTCTTTTTTACCATAAAAAAAAAAGCTTACATACTTTTCGTTATAATTTAGAGGTGTATTCTGCTCTATTGACCTCGATAATTATTATTTAATATTTAGTTAGATTTTAATAAATAACTGAGTTATTTCCTCAATTATAAAAAAAAATCAAGGTTTCTTTCTTTTTCTTTTTTTTTCTGTCATTTTTTACCTGCCGCAGCAATAACTTATAATATGTATTATATTTTATTATTTCTTTTAAAAAGATGTCAGCAAAGGAAACTTACTTTAACCCTTCTGAGCGTATTGGAAAATTTATTGATAATGGTCGACTTGAAATAACTAATATCCTTGGAATCGGTGCTTATGGTGTAGTTTATTCTGCAAAACATGTTTTAACTCAACGTGTATATGCGGTAAAATGTATGCCAAAGACAAATATTGATGCAAGACAACATCGATTACATGAATCAGAGATAAGATTACACGCTCAAGTTTCAGGTCATCCAAATATTATAAGTTTAGAAAAAATTGTTGAAACCTCTGATACACTTAACGTAGTACTTGAATATTGTCATGAGGGTGATTTATTCTCAATGATAACTGAAAAAGGAGGTTATCTTGGAAATGATCAACTTATCAAACAAGTTTTTATACAAATACTCGATGCTGTACAATTTTGTCATTTCAACGGAATTTATCATCGAGATTTAAAACCTGAAAATATTCTCGTCTTTGATGAAGGAAGGACTGTAAAACTTGCTGATTTTGGTTTGGCTACAACTGATTGTTGGTCAAGGGATTTCGGTTGTGGATCAACTTTTTATATGAGTCCAGGTATTTATTTTATTATATTTTATCTCATTTTATTTTCATTCATTATCAATTATTAAATAAAAATATTTTCTATTTTAGAATGTCAAGGTGGACTAAATAAAAGAGTACGAGGATATGCAACCGCTTTCAATGATGTATGGTCTTTAGGAGTTATTCTTATTAATCTTACTTGTGGTCGTAATCCTTGGAAACAAGCTTGTCTTCGTGATGAAACTTTTTCCGTATTTTTACGAGATCGTGATTTTTTAAAGACAATTCTCCCGCTTTCTGACGAACTCAATGAAATTTTAAAAGATATCTTTACTCTTGATCCCGAAAAACGCATTTCATTGGATGAACTTAGAGAACGTATACTCTCATGTCGCAAATTTACTGTATCAGAATATGACGATTTTATCGAAGAGGAAGAAATCTCTTCAACATCACATGATCGTTTATCTACAAGTTCTTCCGCTACTGCTTGTTCATGGTATTCAATGAATTCAGAAATAGGTTTCTCAGCTGCCCCTTCGGAATTCCTGGACGATTATGATCGTTGTTCAACTTCAAATAATTCTGCTTCTTCTTTGTCAACTTTAGCAAATAGTCAACCAGATTTGATTAAATGTATCGATCATGACTTGGAATTCAATCTGAAATGTGATGATCATTTAATGGAAAATCAACAAATTCAAACTATATATACCTTTTAAAAAAAACATTTCTTTTAAAATTTCCCTTATTCGAAGAACTTTTTCGTATATGAAATATCATTTAATTTTTTAACTGGAGATTATACCATCACCATAACATATGATTACTCTTTTCGTATTTAGGAGTTATTTTGACTCTTTTTTTTTTTTAAAAAAAAACCCATAAAGATATATTTAAATCGATTTAATCGTACCAACATATTTACATATCAAATTTAAAGAAACAATTATCATCTCATGTTTCAAAACGATATAAAAGTTTTGTAACATATAAGACCTTTTTTTTTAATATGCGATCTTATTTATTTAAGAAAATATTTATTCGTCGTTTTATATTATCGAATTACTTATATCTCCAGATTATTATTATTTACCTTTCGACTTTTCAATTCACTTTAATTATCATTTTCATTTGAAAATAATTTCTTGTAAATATTTTTTTTTCTTTTCTCTTACGTCTTGTTTAAATTTTCGTAAACAAGATTTCAAAACTTTTATCTTCTTGTATATAGATTTTTTTAGTTCATTTAGTTTTGGTATTAAGATATTTAAAATTATTACTAAACGGATTTCGAATTACAATCACAAACACAAACACAATTTACAAACACAATTCGCAAACGCAAACACAAACGCAAACAAACAATATAAATAAAAATAATAAAAAAAAATGCTTACTGGTTAAGTGTTATTTGAATATACAATTTTCTTATGGATTTGTTTTATTGTTACTTGTTATTTATAATTAACTTTAAGAATCCAATTCTAAATATCTTTGATTAATTATATTTATGAATTGCATTCACAAAATTTAACTTGTAAACTAATTGAAACACAATTAATCATTGCTATGAATTGTTGACTTATTAATTAAAGCAAATCTGACACATTCATTGGCATCTCATCTATTTGAGTACTATAAAACTGTTCAATATCACGAAGAATTCTAACATCGTCTGAAGTCACAAAGTTGATAGCAACCCCTGAAAACAATAAGAAAAAAACTTTTATAAAGTGTGATTGAAATGATTAATCAATCTGTCTAAAAAATTTACCTTTTCTTCCAAAACGACCAGATCGACCGATTCGATGAATATATAATTCACGGTTACTTGGCAAATCGTAATTTATTCTTTATCAAATAATAATAGAAATAAATATGTTATGCTATCATATCGAGATTAATTAAGCCTAATGTATAAAACACTTAAACACTAGAATATTCTTACACTAAAGATACTTGTTGGACATCAATACCGCGAGCCCATACATCAGTAGTAATTAGCACACGACTTGAAATAAGGACGCATCATTACAAAGATTATTTATGATCGAAGTCAATATAAAAAAGAAATAATTATTAATTATGATATCAAACCTTGAGCCTTGACGAAATTCCTGCATGATAGCATCCCTTTCTTTTTGCGGCATATCTCCATGCATTGATGAAACCGTAAAATTTGCTTCTCGCATTTTTTCAGTTAACCAATCAACCTAAGATTAGTTAAATTTATATTTGAAAAGTTACTTGTGTCGAATTTAAAACCAAAATAAGAAAACTTACCTTTCGACGTGTATTACAAAATATTACCGCCTGTGTAATTGTAAGAGTATCATACAAATCACAAAGAGTATCAAATTTCCATTCCTCCTTTTCAACTGCTACGAAAAACTGTTTAATTCCTTCCAATGTCAATTCATCCCGTTTAACCAATATGCGAATAGGTTCTGTCATAAATTTTGTAGTCATTTCAAGTACATCGTAAGGTAACGTAGCACTTAAAAGAACGACCTGTGTATTAGGTGGAAGATATCGATATACATCATATATTTGATCTTTGAAGCCTTTATTAAGTAATTCATCAGCTTCGTCTAATACGAGCATCTTTATATGACGAGTTCGCAAATTTCGACGTCTAATCATGTCAAAAACACGACCTGGTGTACCAGAAACAACGTGCTGACCATGATCTAATTTACGAATATCCTCTCCAACACTAGTCCCTCCAATACAAGCATGACATTGCACGTTCATATAGTCACCAAGCGCTAATATCACACTCTGTATTTGAGTTGCCAATTCCCTTGTGGGGGATAAAACAAGAGCTTGGGTTTCCCTAACTGTTGTATCTATACATTGAAGGATAGAAATGGAAAAGGTAGCCGTTTTACCCGTTCCAGACTGTGCTTGTGCGATTACATCACGACCTTTTATTATAGGAACAATAGCTCTTTGCTGAATTGCCGACGGCTTTTCAAAATCTGGGAACAATTTGTAAAATAATTATTATTCATTAATTTTTAGTTATAAAAAATTTTTATACTTACTATAAGCGTAGATCCCCCTTAGTAAATCTTCCTTTAAACCTATTGCATCGAAGGTGGGAACCCTAAAAAAAAGATCGAATTATTATGCAAAATATAGAATAGAAAATATATAAAATAGTAATAAAATGACTACTCAACACTTTCACATCTTCACTGGTTTCAAAAACTAATTTTTCATCAGCTTTTCGATCAAACTATAATGGCATTAACAACTAAATAAGTATCCATCAAACGAGCGGACTCAACTGTTCTATAGGAAATAACTTAATTACCTTTGACATGTTTAAAATGCTGTTTTTTGACGATTCTTCGATGAACTTATTTTATAACTTGAGTTGCCAAGCCACCCAAATTTTATATTAAATAAGTGGCGCAGTCAATTTTGATACAGGAAGTGGGTGATAAATAAGATTTCCTCAAAAAAAAAAAAAGGAAAAAAAAAGAAATTGAAATGATGCAGAGTGACAATTTATTATATATAAAAACCAAAAGTATTACATATACTTGTAAATTTAGAATTTTCAAAATTAATAATGAAAATATATACACACATTTTTTTTTTTTTTTTTGATATAATTAAAATAACAATTAAATTGCTAATTAATAGAAATCTGCAAAGCAAAAGTTATTTTTGAAGTTTAGTTGAAAAATATCAAATTTACAAGTACACAAACTAAAAAATATTTTACATCAATACTAATATACATGTGCAATCATCATATTCCTGTAAAGTATTTTCAAATAAGACCCGATCCCCCTCTCGGTTACAAAGATGAGCTACAATTTTCTTTAGCTGGCATCTAGCATCCAGTTGTTGTCCAATACAAGTAGCGATTGTTTGATTTTGCAATTCTGCCTTATTCGAGTACAAATGGTCAAATAATCCATCGCTACTCATTAACATGAATCTATTACCATTATATTCTGTAAATGGTCCTAATCTTTCAAAATATATATCCGGCTTACAAGATATAACTGGTTTTGAAGGATTTAATTTAAAAAGTAAATCCCCACAAGTTGCAGCGACATTAAGTGAAAAATGAATGCCATTATTATTTTTGTATGGAACACCTAGATCATTATCAGCGGCTTGTAGTCTAATGCGTGCATTCTTCAAATTTGCACGAACATTACGTTCTTGAGGAAATGGGTCAAATTTAATAGGTTTATCCTGATTATCCACAAATACACCACCATTAGAATATATTTGTAAAGCGAGGCGTTCTAGATATGGCTTATGATCTTCACTAGAAAATTCTACCATCCACTTATTGTCCGTCTTACAACCAACAAGTGTACGGGAATCCCCAACATTTACATTGATGAACCATTCACCAAAAAAGAGATTAATAACTAGGGTAGCTCCATCATCGACAGGTTCTACTTGATTACCCCTTCCCCTATTATGAATTACATCATGCTGCCATTTACGATATTCTTCACGTTTAGCATCAAGATATTCATCATCTAACCTTTTAATAAGCAAAGTTATGTCCTGTTTAAACTTTTCCTGAACCTTTTGATCATCTAATTGTGAATAATCATATTGACATAACATATTTTCTAAACGACTTGGTATTTTATTAGTTAGAAATGCAGAACATCCAGAACCTCCATGCCCATCTGCTAAGCAAAATAATCTACACAAGAAAGATCCATCCGAATTTTTAAGATCTTTTATTGAAAAAGAATCTTCACAATTTGTCTTTGGGCATCTCATATTGCCCTGATGTCGAAATCGAGCATAAGAGTATCCTACTTCCTGAGCTACAGCAAATGATGTAGGGCCAATGAATAAATTAATATCAAAATCTGATGGCTCACTCGTTGTACACAGTGAGGAATTAAAACCTTCGACACTATATAAACAAAAAAGTTTATAAATATGGTAAAAATATTATCTCACTATTCAAATATAAAATGAAAATCATACTCGTTCGGTATTGGTTCATTTGTGACTTGCTGTGACGTATCCATTGATATATCGCTTTCAGACGAATCCGACTCGCTCTCACTTGTAAATTCACTTGTAGAATGATATTTAGCAATTCTCTTACGTGAAGGTTGTTCATCTGACGAATCTGTGTCGCTTTCATCAGTTTCACTATCATCAGATTCGCTATCATCAGAATCACTTTCTTCGGAATCGCTTTCCGACGTGTATTCATAGAGCTGCTGTCGAGATTTAGTTCTTTTCGTTTGTGTGATTTTCTTGATCGCAGGCCTCTTTGGTGGGGGTTTTTTATTTTTTACTTGTGTTTGTGTTCTCTTTTTAGTATACGTGAGTTTTCGCGCTTTAGGACGAGGTTTTCTTACCGGAGGATTTTGGTTCACATTATCGGGAGGAGGATTCATATCCATCGAGGCAATAACTTCTGAATCTTTTGGAAAAAGACTTAAGGAAATTCGATAACAAACACCATAAGTAGCTTTATATTTTTCAATAGGAGGTTCTACTTTTAGTGTTCTGGCCGTAGAGAGTCCTGTGGAAATTGCACCTTGAATGGTAGCTCTCGGCGTATTTCCCCTAAGTAGTCAGCAGAATTAGTCAAACTCGACACGAGTGAAAAAAGACTACGATCACAGCGTGCCAAGAATTCGAGGAGGAAAAACACACCGAAGTTGAGCTAGATCTAATTTCCGACAATCGTCTACAAAAAAAAGCATAAATTAAATTTAGTCATATTTATCATAGAAAAACTTCTAATTTTATCGTCAAACGTGGCGACTAGCATACCGACTAACTGCATTGCAGTCATCCATTGGTTTCTGTTATGCAGCAATGTTTTTATTATAGCATTAAAAACTTTATTGCAACGCTGTTCAGGTCTTAGTGCAAGGCTTTCGAAAGAAGGCATATTTGGCAGGTCCGTCATTTTCTTAACCGAGTAGCTGTGAAAAAACTAAAATTGTGATTCTTTATACAATAATTAAGAAAACCTTTATGAACTAAAAATAAATTACCTTTTAAATTCAATCACTGCGGCGGAGATGAAATCTTTTTCGAACATTTTTACGCAGCAAGTTTTTACAAATAACATGTGACAAATAACATGTGACGAATTATACAAGTCACGTGAATGTAAAAATAATAAATTATTTATATACAGTTCACCCTCACTATAGTGAATTCTATGGGCTGGAGATTAAAATTCATTAAAGTGGAAATTCACTCATTTTATTATATATATAAAAAATCTGAATTATTCTTCATTATAGCAAGTTATTTACTACAATTTATTATAGAAAGATAAACTGTATATTTAAACTTAAAAATAAATATTATATATTTAAATATGTTATTGTTAAATAAATTTATATAAAAAATATTATTTAAGAATAAAAAATCTATATAGTTTAATAATTCTCTTTAAATATATATATACTTTCTAAGTGAATATATTATATATTTTTTCTCTAAATGCATCTTTTTACTTAGTTTTGAGTAAATAAAGATCATATAAAATTTCTTTTTCCAAATATACATTTTCTTTAAATTCAAATTTTTATTATAATCCTAAAGGGAATTTAGAGAGAATTGACCATAATGGCAAATAATTATTTATTATCATAGTTATTTGGCTTTTAAATTTAATTAATTTAATTAAAAAATCCAATTATATTATAATTTTAACCTTAATTTTAACTCTAATTTTAATTTAATTCTAACTTTAATACTAATTTTTAAATTTTACTATAGAATTTATATACTTAAGTATCATTATATAATTACAAATAAATATTTTCTTTAAATTATAAATTATTGTCTAAAGTATAGTAAAGAATTCTATAATACATTTTATATTATACAAATCTTATCTGTTCTGCTATGTAAATAACTAATCAATTTTCAATTTAATATTAAATTTAAATAACCTTTACATTACTATGTAATACTTCAGACATTCTAACAGTTTTTTTTAATTTTGCAGTGCATTTATAAAATTATTATATTAGTAAAAATGTCTAATACATTTAAGTAAAAATAACTAAAAATAAATATAATATTATTATCCTATAAACTACCTGTTATTCAAAAAGAACTTCATTTATGCACTATTGGTAAGATGATTTGGTTCATGCAGGTATTTATATATGTAATAATACAAAATTCTTAGCCATAAAGCTATAAATAAAATCAAAATTAAAAGCTAAAAGTTGAAATATTTCTTTTTTTTTTGTATGTTTGTTCAGTATTAGGCAGATCTATAATCTGAGAAATATTGAAGTATAACTACTGCGACCAACACTCACCTAACACAACCCTAAGTAAACTTATCATTAAACCTATCTCAGACCTGAAAAAGCCTCTCTTTTGATGATCACATAAGGTCAAATCAGATTTCTATATTTTGAAATCCCATATCCACCTAAAGGTGTACTTCAAATTCAATCAATCTGGATATCTGATCATCTATTCAAAATTTGATCAGATTCAGATTCATTTGTTTATATCATCAGATTGACCAGATGGATTATCAGATATCTGGTGATTTTTTTTTCAACAGTATATCACCATATTGACTGAATAGATCAAATATCTGGTAATTTTTTTTTAACAGCTTTTTTAAACTCTTTTTTTTTATTTATATTTTAGTAGGTTTGGAAGATAGAGGACAGAGATCAAAAAAAGTGAATTTTTCCTTTAATCTTGGTTTTTTTTTATTTTTATTGATTAGTTTCTTTTATTATAGAGTTACAATAGCATTACAAACTGCAGATTACAACAATAAAAGTTAAGGTAAGTTCTTTTTGTTCTTCTCTTGTCTTTGGAATGTCATTAATATTTCTTTTTCTTTTTTTCTTTAGGAAATGCCTTCTTGGACTTGAATTTCAGCTTGGATTATGAAAGGTATGTTGAAAATATCACTTTTTTTTGTTTTGGAAATGTTACTAACATTCTTTTTACTTCTTTTTTTCTAGGGATGTCTTTTGAATTTTGCTTTTAACTTTAAATTATAAGTTTGGAGAGAGGAATTTGTTTTTAAAATAGGCTTTTTGCAATAAAAAGGGGGAAACTACCAAAAAAATTAAATTTATATTTATATATTAAATATGCTCCAAATATTGTAATTTGTCCAGAATTAGCATTAATTAAAAAAATTTTTTTTTAGCAGTTTCCCTTCTTTCTATTGCAAAGAACCCAAATGACTTTTTAGACTTGATTTTTAGCTTAGATTTTACATAGTAAGTTGAAATAGTATGAATTTATTTTTTTTTTTATTTAAGAATATTATTATAAATATTTCTTTTGATTTTTCTTTATAGACACCTTAAATTTACACAAACTTTAATTGGTAAATTAGAAAAAGAAAAAGATCAGTTTGTAAAGCAAATAATTAAGATAATTTATAAAAATTCCATTTAAAGTTTTATTTTAACTAATTTTAAAAAGATTTATGTTATTGATAATCAATAAGTATTTGTAATTCAGTTCACATTTCTTTTTTTTACATATGCTCTTTTTTACACATACTTTTTTTCTTGTAAAAAGTTTTTACATTTTTTTATAATAATTTTTTACTAAAAATTTATATATTTTGCCATAAATATGGACTCAAGTTCTGTTAAAAGTAATCAGAATAATTAAAATAATCAAAATATAACTCAAAAAAAAAGAGATGAATCACAAAAAAGAAGTTGGATATAGGAATAGTTTATATCTAATAATAGAATTGCTACATATCAAGTAGAGGTTATCACAGGTGAAACATGTAGTAAAAAATATCAGCATAAAAGTTTAACAAGCATTTTAATAGATTATTTAAGCAGTAAACATCAAATAACAAGAGAAGCTACAAAGCAAAATTATGTGGTAAGAAATAAAATTAAATAAATTTATTCAAATTTATAATTTACTAATTAATAAATTAATAAATTCTTAACCACCAGAATCTTATAGAATAGAAATTACATCATATAAGGAGTTTTGTCAAATTGAATTTTGTAATCTATTGGTTAGTTGGATAATTTTTGACATTCAGTTCAATCTTTAAATATTACACCATCAAAATCTTTTCAAAAATTCATTAAAAAACTTGATCCTGCATTTGACATTTCAAATGTTAAATTAATTAAACAAATCATCTAAAATACCTACAATCATATACTTCCTTTAATTTAAAAATTTATTGAAAATAATGCAATTTTAGTTAGTTTAACTACCAATATATGGATAGGCTGAAATAGGCAGGGATTTTTGGGTATTACTTATTCTTTTTTAAATAAAAATTTTACAATACATGAAATTATCCTTACAATTAAACATATTAGATATCCTTATATAGCACAAAATATATCTGATGCATTACTTGTTATTTTAGATAATTAGAGTTTAAGATAAAAAACAAATGTAATAGTAACTGGTAATGGGTTTAATATGAAAAAAGCAATAAAGAAAATGAATGAAATTGCTTCAAATATAAGATGGCAACCATGTACAGTGTATATGTTGCAGTTGGTAGTGGGAAAAGATTTAAATTCAGTTAAGTTATTAGTTTTAAGAGCAAAAAAACTGATTAATTTTTTTTTAAGATCAAAACAAAGTCAAAGATTAAAGAAAATTCAAAAAAAATCACAAAATCAAATTGATGTGGTTAAGGTTGCTGAAAAAACTAGAGGATTTTAGCAAGTTGGCAAAATGCTAAAATTGTGAAACTTTGCCAAAACTATATGAAAGTCTTATTAAAAAGTTGGTGAAACTCTGAAGAAAAGTGAAACCTGCTGAAACTTATTATAAATGGCGAAATTGCCAAAACTTTGCCAAAACTATAATAAAATTATAGTAAAATCTTGTAGAAACTAATCGTAAGATTTTGGAAAGGTTTAGACAAGCAACCTTAAATGTGGTAAGGATTTTAATTTCATAATTTATATTTATTAATTATTTAATCAGTTATTTTTATAATTATACAATATTTTTTATAATAATTAGAATGCTGGTAAAACTTGTAAATATTTTTTTCAAGTGGTTGCAAATATTTCAACTAGGTGAATTTATCATTATCAGTAATGTTTTTGGAGTCCAGATCCACATGGAATTCTTATTTTTCATAATTAGTAAGGATACATATGGATTCTTCCCCACCTTAGCAGATCCTTAAAATTAAAAAGTTTAAAGAATCCCTAAAGATAGAAAAGAATCCTTAAGAATATTTATTTAATTTTTATTAATAGATTTATTTATTGATTTTTATTAAAATCTATTTATTAATTAGTATATTTATTTATCTCTTATAACATTACATATTCATATATTATTACATATTAAAATAAATTAAAAATTAATAATTAACAAAAATTCATTACAACTGTAAATATTGTAAATACAAATATAAAATTCAAAGGGACCTATTAATAAATAAAGAAAATTAGTAAATATTATAAATAAAGAACTATAAAATATCATCTGTATTTTTTCTGAACACTTACTTTTTGATTTTTAAAAAAATAAAACGGTACTGTTTCTATACTCAAAACCTATAAAATAAAAAAAAAGGACGTTAATAATTTTTCCAATAAAAAAATAGAAGACGTAAGGTAAATTTTACAATATTTACCTTTTTTTAAAGACCTAAATTTCCAAAGAATTAAATTCCCAAATCTTATAAATGAAGGAAAAGGAAAATATCAGTAAACGTTTCCTTAATAAAAAAATCAAAAAAAAGTTTTGTAACTTTTAGTTACAAACTTACCACTCCAAATTCATGGACTTGATTCACGAATCTACAAAAAAGAATAAAAAAAATGTTAACAAACGTTTTTTAAAAAAAATTAATAAATTTAAGATTCACAACAAAATGTTGCGAAACTTACAAACCTCCAAGTCAAACGCGAACAGGTTCTAAAAAATTTAAAAAAAAACATTTAGTTTCTATTAAATATAAAATAAAAAAAAATCAATTTACATTTCACAACAAAATGTTGCGAAAGTTACCAAATTCCCAAGTTGAAAGCTAGAACTGGTACCTAAAAATAAAAAAGGAATGCTTCTATTAATACAAAATAAAAAAAAACAATTTAAGTTTCATAACAAAGTGTTGTAAAACTTACCAAATCCCAAGTCGAATGTTAGAACCGGTATCTAAAAAATTTAAGAGACGTTTCAATTAAATATAAAATAAAAAAAATATTAATTAGTTTTGTAAAGTTACAAAACTTACCAAATCCACAAGTCAAATACCAGAGCTGATACCTAAAAATTTAAAAAATAAACGTTTTTATTAAATATTATTAAATATAAAATAAAAAAAACTAATTTAAGTTTCGCAATGAAAAGTTGCAAAACTTACCAAATCTTAAAGCTGAACACCAAAACTGGTACTTAAAATATAAAAAATAAACATTAATATTATCGTTATTAAATATAATTAAATAAAGAAAAATTAATTTAAGTTTCGCAACTAAAAGTTGCGAAACTTACTAAATTCCAAATCTCACGTTAAATGTCAAAATCAGTACCTAGAAAATAAAGCTTAAAAAAACGTTAAAGAGTTTTTATTAAAAAAATAAATAAAATCTAAGTATAAGTTTCGCAACAAAATGTTGCGAGACTTATTCAACTCTAAAATCCAAATTGCTTAAAATCTAAAGGAGAAGGTGGGAAAAGAGAGAGAAAAGAAAATTGGAAAGTATAAAAGAAGAAAAGGTGCAGGAAAGAATGAAAGAAATTAAAGGAAAGGAGAAGCAAAAGAAGAGGAAGGGGAAGGGTAAAGGAAAGAGAAAAAAAGGAAAAAGGAAAAAATGGGCGAAAGAGGAAAGAACTAAAAAAAAAAGCTTAAAAATTTTTTTTAATTATATACTGCAGCTGCACCTGTATCAAATATCATGTGGTATTTATGATACACGTGATACTGTAGTATAAGAGCAATATATGAATAAAGGCCTAAGACTTGTTTTTTTCAAAATTATTTTTATATTTAGATTTAAAAATACTTTTAAAAGGATTTTTTTTAGAAATCCTTAAGAATTCAGTAGTTTATAGAATTCTTAAAGATCTTTATAATTAATTGAAGGATTTTTAAGAATTCTATAAATTGTCAAATCCTTAAAGATTCCAGAACAATCTAAGGAATCCTTATGGATCCATAGCCTAAAAATTTTACTGATGATATTATGCTTGGAATAGGTTAATTAAAATCAAATGTTATATACAAATACTAATTGTAGAATTAGTAAATAATGAAAATGATAATGATGTAAAAAAAGATGGAAAACAACTTGAAAAAATAATGTTAAGTCCTAATGAATGAGAACTTTTACAAGAATTGGTTATAAGTTTTGGTCCATTTGAAGAAGCAACTAATTATCTTGATGGAGAAAAATATATTACGCATAGTATTATGAATCCAATAATTGAACAAATCAAACATTTATTATATTTATCATTATTTAATTCACTTAATTCATCAATACCTACATTACCTACATCATCTATATCACCTGTAATAGCTTTTAATACATCTGAAATATATCAAGTAGTGGTTCGATCTGTGGATATGAAATCTGGATATCTGTACAGATACACAGATATCCGGATATTAATTTTAAATAACAGATAAGAGATCACAGATATACAAATATCATGGATATCTGTACAGATATCCGGTATGCATATTAGCTTGTGTAATCTTATTGATCAAAAACGCGTATTGAACAAATGCACGTCAGTGATTAAAAAAAGGTGACACCTATTTTAGTTTTTTTAGTCTAGTCTTTGTTATAACAATGTCCAGTGAGGAGTTGGCGGAAATTCTGCAGCCAGAAAATATTGAAACCTTAGCTTGTGGATCAAAAAGGCCAAGGCAAAGGGTATGTGGACTATTAAATCAGCAAAATTTAGCTCCAAATGGACCTTTAATTGAGCTAGAGTCAGATACAGATACAAATAACCAGCATAAAACTGGCAGAAATAATAAGAAACGTAATAAAGTTTCAATAAAGACTGATTTAAATAAAATAACTAATCAATTAGTTTTAATCCCAAATGCTAAACTACCGGGACAGAGTTGGATATGAAGTTATTTTGATCAATATGAACCAACTGAACAATACAGAAGGATTGTAAAGTGTTTAGTTCAAGTTCAACAGAAAAATGGTGTAGAACCATGTGGTCATTTCATGGGTTCTGATAATTCTACTGGCAATTTTATTGTTCATCTTGCTACACATAGAATTACTGAAGAAAGTCATAGAAGAAAAATGAGCGAGATACGAAATAACAATTAGTTATCACAACTTCGTATAGATGAAATTATTTAAAACAATCCAGACATTAAAAATAATCAGGACAGAAAATTTATTGGAATATTGATTAAAGATAATAGACCAATTAGTATATGTAGTGATGAAGGTTTTATCGAATTTATTCATGAATTTGATCTAAACTATCAAATTCCAAGTGATAAAGCAATTCAACAATTAATAGCTGAATCATACAATCAAATTAAGGTTGTTTTAACGAAAAAATTTAGTGAAGATATTATTTCTTGTTCTATTACAACGGATCTATGGACAGCACAAAGTAGAAATGGATATATTGGCGTTACATGTTCCTTTATTAACAATAATTTTGATATTTGTGAAGCAATCTTAGCAGTTCAATACGTACCTTATCCTCATACTGGTGATAATATTTGTGAAGTATTACGTGGTATTATTTCAAATTGGAGTTTAACTGGTAAAGTCTTTACAATGACGACCGATAATGGTTCCAATATGGTAAAAGCTGGAAAATTAATGAATGAACTTACAAGACTCCCTTGTACAGCTCATACATTACAGCTAGTTGTAGGGAAAGGACTAATACTAGCAGAAGTTTTAATTGCGCGAGCTAAAAGGCTAATAAATTTTTTTACATCACCCAAACAAACGGAAAAATTACTGGAGATTCAAAAAAATACCAACCATCTTAATAATAATGAGGTAA
>JADRCO010000795.1:0-26325 GCA_021464525.1 Rhizophagus sp. LPA8_4_AMF
AAAAAAATCATGAAGTGTCTGACAAAAAAGAAACTGAAACAAACAACCTACAAAAGGAATGAACCAGCCTACAAAAAAGAAAAGGAATCCTGAACTGACCTGCAAAAGGAAAAAGACTCCCAAACCAAACTACAAAAGAGAAAAAAGAAACAATTATCCTACAAAAAAAATCTGGCTTATGAAATAAAAAAAAAGGATGGATATAAATAAAATAGAAAGGGTAGCAAGTGGAAAATAACAGAATAAACTAAAAAAAAAAAATTTTTTAAAAAAAGAGGGATGACGAAGTTAGAAAAATAAAAAAAGTTTTTTTTTAAAAAAAGAAAGGGTAGCAAGTGGGAAATAAAAGAATAAAATCAAAAAAAATATTTTTTTTTAAAGGGGGTGACGAAGTTAGAAACATAAAAGGAAAAAAAATTTTTTTAAAGAGGGTGATGAAGAAGAAAGAAAATTTTTAAAATAAAAAAACAAAATAACAAAGGAAAAAAATGAAAAAATAAAAAAAATGAAAGAAGAGATAGGAAAGACAAAGAAAGGAAGATCAGGAAGAAAGCAAGGGTTTATATAAAAAAACAAAAAACGTATCATAACAAATAATAAATAATCACGTGATCATGTGTTATGATACAGATGACGATAAAATCATGATCTAAAAATATCGTTTAAAAATTTCGTATACATTATACATTCCGTATATAGGATAAAAGAAAAAAAAACTCTCTCCTGTTTCGCACATTTTGCCATATTTCCGCAGTAAGCTAGTCCTTCGATAAAAATTTTTTTTTGCACGAGTTGAGAAGGCCACGGTGTAGCCTTCCGCATGACAGGTTTCTCACTCGTTAGTTCCTTTCATCACTGAGAGTTGCCTTCTTATGGACCTGCCTCCACCTTATGTGTTCTGTTTGAACAACAAAATATACGAACCCTCCTTTTCTTTTCCTACCTCCCCTCCTCACTTTGAGTATCGTTTGTACGTTATGAGCCTATTGTTGCTGCCTATATTACTGTCTATGACATAAACGACTGTTTTGACCTTTTACCTGAACATATTATCGACACGGAAGTTTCTTGCTTTATCTTTGTTTTTGACCTCTAGTACAAGCTGACCACTACCAACGACCAGTCTCTTGTCACACTCGGTATTATATACCATTTCTCTCCAGCTCACCCTACCCTTAGTTTACTTAAGGACCTTGAAACCCCTGAGACAAAACTTAAACGGTTTTCTGTCTATCAAGATACAGTACATTTGCTGTTGAGCTCTGGGTCACTTTCGACCTTCTTTACTCTTGGGACCGACCTCTCTTTGAATCCTTTGCCGATCTCTGGTCACGTGGTGATCGTTCACGCTACCCGCATTTGGAATTTCAACATGCGAAATTTGATGTACCTTTTCTGAGCATCGAACCAATCGCTGACTACGCTGAACTTTTGGAATTACCCTTTACACAAGACCTAATTTAGGCACCATTCACGCTACAGCTAACAAAGAAAAATTCAAAAAATATTGCCACTTAGATTTCTCCATTTTAGATGCCTGGGTACGGTACCTGATCCTGAGATGATCCAACCTTGATTATAATTACACATCGATCCTCAAGCTGTTTCATCTTCGGTGGCTGCTCGACCTATATTATATGTTCATATTTCCTGGTTTTTTATTCCTATATGTACCTAACACTCTACCCATTTGGGGTTTTACCAGTATTGGTTTTTGCTTTACCGTTTTCATTATAGATAATAGAAATTTTCTCAGCGTCTGGGTTTCATTTTGTAGTTAGTTTTATTTAGACATTATTTTGTTTATTTTGGCCTTTGTCACGCCTTTTGGTCTTGCGCGTCCTCTCATATTTTATGTTTCATACCTACTGCTTGGATCCTTATGATCCTTTTGCGATCGATATCATGTCACTAGAAATTTTTTTTTCTTTTGTTCTTTTTTCTTGCCTTTATATTTCTGGCTTGTAGCCAGTTGGGTGGGTTATCCTTAACATAGTGGTTTCACGGGCTGGTTTTTTTTTTGGGGGGGGGTCAGTGGGATCAGTGGGTTTGGGAGTTGTTCATCCTCGGACGTGGGGTTGTTCAGCTATGGGTTTTCTTTTATTTTTCTTTTTCCAAGCAAGGATCTGGTTTTTACTAGATGAAGGTGTCTTTTAGATTAGTTTTATTCTTTATTGAATGTATAAACTTTTTCTTTGTACTCCTCCTATGTGACGTAAAATAAATAAATAAATAAATAAATACATTCCGTATATATAAATTTTTCCATATACATTCCGTATACAGTCAGACCTCCATATAATCACCTCCTATATAAGAACACCTCTTTATAAGCACCTTATTTTTGCTAACCTACATATCATTTTATTAGTAAATTTGACCTTTATATAGTCACACCTCTATACAATCACTAATTTTGGCAGAACCGATTTGGTGATTATATGGAGGTCTGACTGTACATTAGTTTTTTCAAAAAAATGTTCAAAAATGAATTACTTATTAAATATATGGAATTTGTATACGGAATCTGTAAAAACATATATAAAATGTACACAAAACGTATCATTTCCATATACAGATTTCTTATAGGGTATACAAAAATAATATATAACGATAAAAAACTTAATTGTAAGCATTCATTCTATTCAAATACCTGAAACACTTCAATATCATCAGCATCAAAATTTCTTGGAATCTTAATATAAGGATAAGAATATGGATATATATGAACTACATTTACCATTATTACCTATCGATATATATCACTGCTATTACCACCACATTTTGCGCTAAAACTTAATATATCGTTAGAACACCATACCGCACACGTCTGATTTTTTACTCTATTAATTTTGCCTGTATTAATATTTTTATAGTCGTTAAATAAAAATATAAAACTATCTGATGTCTTTCTAAAATTGAATCTCATATTCCAACCAACTGGATTATAACCTCCAACTATTTGATTGGAATTTTTAATTTTAATAACTAAAATATTCGCTCCTTCACTACCACATTTTGAATGAAGTTCCTTAATTGTCATACCATCTCTACTAGCACGATAGAGTAAATTAAATTTGTATGGATTATTTTCTATTGGAACATTTTTCTTACTAATCCAACTGGCAAATAAGGACAAATGTCGTGAATTAATGAAAACAGGATCAACAGTGTCACAAACAATTTTTAATCTAGGAGGTTGTATGTTGTCATTCAATTTCTTATTTGGAACCATATGAAATTCTTGTACTTTATACACCAGTTGATTAGGTAATAATTCTCTGTATGGTAATACTTTATAAAAAAAGTCCTCTGAAGAAATATCATAAAATCTGATTAAAGGAATATATTTATGAAGGGTCCTTTCCATCATCGTGATTTGTTCTTTGTTCCATTTAGTAACATCTTGTGAAATATTAGAATTCTGTGCTAATCCCCATTTTAATAAATTATTCAATATATCAATTTCATCTGATAATAGATCTCGTTTTAAAAGTAATTCTATTATAGGTGCTTTTAAATTAACAAATTTATCGGAATTAAATAATATTTCAGGGTTATCGCAGATAATTTCAAGACAAACATCATAAAACTCTGAAAGTAATTCATGCTGATAAATATTTTCAAGAATTTCTACAGGATTTTGTCGTATAAAATCGTATTGATGTTTAATCAAGTGCTCTTTAATGCAAATAATTAACGATTCAATATTAAACATATCTACATTATTCAAAAGTGTTAATGCGTCAAAGCCTTGTAATCTCGTTAAATCGATCCTTCCACAATAAATATATCTTAGAATTATTTTTAGATAATTAAAAGGTACATCAGAATTTCTTAAAATAAATTTTCCATCCTTCTTTAGATAGTTCTGTACGAAAATATTTTGATCTAGTTTGTAAAATAATTGAATGTGCATGTATCGTTTTAACTTTTTCATTTTGATTAGCATAAATTATAACGTCATATCCCTCGCCAGTTTTAAATAAATTTTCAAAATCATTAATGACATCTTGCCAACTTTCGTAAGACATTTTTCTTTTTCAATAATTCTCGAAAGAACTCATGAGAACAAATACAGATCAACAAAATCTGAAAAAAAGTGTCAAATGACTGTAATGACACAAATAACACATGAATATTAATAAACGCGATTTATGCACACAAGAAACTTTCCTATTATGAAATGTCCTGTATAAACTAATTTGAATAATATGTTGCGTCTAAATCTATTACGGATTATTTATTATAGAATTATGTCATTTTTATAGTTAAAACAATTTGTCAGAAGATTAGAATCATGAATGCCGATCATTTACATCATAATTATGTAATTTAGCCTATAAGAATATAGTATTATTTATTCTTATAGTATTTTATATCCAACAAAAAAATAAATATACAAATTTTAAAATTAAAAATTGCTTACTAAATAAAATTTATAAATTATACTTACATTCGTTCCAAGAGAATATAGGTTGGATAACTAGCCATAATGCAAGTCGGGATGGGAACGGTTCCATCGGTTCGGTTCCGGTTCAATAGAGCGGCGGAACCGGTTCAGCTTCATGGAACGGCTCTAGTCGGTTCGGAACCATATAACCACTGTACTGACAAAACCATCTTAATCACTTAAGAAATTACTAATAAACTATTTTCTTTCAGTAAACAATAATAAAAAGAAATTATTTCAAAGGTAATATTATTACCTTCGAAGCTTATTAATAGTGTGGATTCACCAAAGAACATTCCTTTTTTAAAAGAAAAGTCACTTCAAAACTTACCTTTTTTTACTTATCGAAGCATGATACCTATAAAAAAAGAAAGAACATAGGTATAACAATTTTGAATAAAAAAAATAATAGTTTCAAAGTATATCATTAGGTAGCATTTGCGTTATAAAAATCTTAGATGAAAATATGAAGTTGGTATAATAATATTATTTGTCAGGAATTAATTTGTACTTTATATTAATAAATTAATTTAATATTATTTTAAACCTACAACTTAGTATTGAATACTAAAATATGTATGATTTTAAAGAATTAAAATAAGGATTTTAAATTATTATTCTTTTGATGTAATTGTTACCCTTTTATTTTTCTCAGTAACGGCAAAGTTCGTTAATATCGTTAATGGTTATTAGATTTATGGTAGATAAAAATTTGAAAATATTTTTCGCTATTATACTATATGCAAAATATCTTCTCATTAATAATTTACGATCGAATAACGTTTGTTATATTCGCATGGCATATTAGAGAGTATTAATAAAGAGATAAAAGAAATATAATTTAATAGACTTTAATAAAACTTTATAAACTTTAAACTTTATGTAAAGCATGATCTGACATTGATCTGTATGTGATGATATAGATATGTATAAGGTATTTACAATATTTCATCCAGTATCCATAGTAACGTACTATTTTTATATTTTATCTATTAATTTTCTGAAGCGTAGCGTAAGACCGTTTACTTCTAAGCATCTCAGATGCAATGTCATTTTGTGCCGCATGCTTATCGACCAATTAGATTTTGTATTTAGTTTACGTTTTCATGTACATGTATATAAAAATTGAGTATGCTTTGGGGCCTGATTATTAGTCAATTTTTAATATTTATTAAGCTTTTTACCAATATTGCCTAGCCTAACATGAATACAGAAGACTAACTAGTAGTTAAAAATTATTATACTCTTTGAACACTATTCACTCTCAACTTCTGACAATACTACAATAATAAACAAACGAACATGTGATTATAGAATAAAAGCAACCTTATTTATATGATATTTTTTAGTTACTACTAAATAATTAATCGATTTCCTTTATATAATCACAAACTTCTATAATTGAATCGTTATAATTTTGTACTTTAATATTACATAACCTAAATTCCTCCACTTCATCTTTCAAATAAGACAAATCCTTATTATTAAAATTATAAAAATAAAAACCATTTTTATAAGAAGAAATTTTAATTGCCAAATACTTAATTCTTTCCTTTTTCATAATATATTGTTTTATATAAGGTAAAATATCCTCACCATCCTTATTATTGATTAGTAATTTCTTAATAAAAATATTTTGAGTACTTTTTAAGAATAATTCAAAATTGCTTGCTTTAATTTGAAGAGTTAAACTTAAATATTCTAATTTAGAAGGGAGGATTTGTCCTAAATTTTGTAATATGATTGAACTACATTTAATGCATTCATCATTATTACTACCTAATATTAATGGTTGATAAATATTAATAGAAAGATACTTAAGATTTTGATTATTATTTTCAATTAAATTTAATATTGAATAAATATTTTGACTTTCATATTCATTTAAATCAAGAAATTTGATATTTCTACAATATTTTATAAGTAATTCTAATAATTGTTGATTTTGTGATAGACCTTCGAGTAGATAGTATCCAAAATTTTCTAAATAAACACCAGATTTTTGTAATAATAATTGTAATGATTCATCAATTTGTGAGCTCTTATTTATAAATAAAGATTTTAATTTAAATGGTTTAGATAAATTAATAATTTGTTGAATGAATTCTATATTTATAGGGTAACAATAGATAATATGAACTGATTCCAAAACATTTAATTGTTCAAATAGCTCATGTAAATTAATTATACCTTTAAAATCAATAGAATATAATATGATAGTATTTAAAGTATTTGAACAATTAGAATCTTTTGATAACAATAATGATTTATATAAAGGAAACTCATTGGTGTCTATTATAATTTTTTTAAGATTTTGATGTAAATTAATTATTTGTGATATTCGATATTTAGTTGACTTATCTTCATTAATATTATCAAGATTAAAAAAACCAAGAGTTCTACAAGTATAAAGTTTTAAATATTTAATATTGTGAATAAAATTTGTATTTTGTAAAATTAATTCAAGAATATCACCAAAATATAAAGTATAATAAGTTGAGATTTCAATGTCAAGAGTATATAAATTCACTTTATTTTCGATAAATATATTAATTAATGATTTATGAATTAATCTTTTAAAATCAGTTTCTAAATGTGAATAATGTGGATAATTTTTCATTGTATATTGGATTCTATGTTTTAAAGTTTCAACCCATTTCCCAACAGAAGAAATAAATTCATGTGTATTCAAATATTTTATAAAATTAGGATAATTAAAAAGTATATTCGTAGGTAATAATTTATCAACGTCATATTTATTTAATTTAGTTTTTAAATCATCATTTAAATTATGTAAGTAAATTCCAATAAAATTATAATTTCCGGTAGATATTGAAAATGGGTTTTTCCATAATAATGGGATCGCTAAACGACACCATAATCTATTAACTAAAATACATGAGTGTAAAGTTGAAAAATCATTCTGAAGATATTTTATAATTTCATATGTTAATTCAGGTAATTCTGAAAATATTTTTGAACATGACATATTGTATGCGAAGAGAGAGAGAAAAAAAAGGAGTATGACAAATTATTTTATGCCGACTGGGTAAATTAATTCCGATATGTCGCACAACTTGCGTCAATTAATTATGTGTAACGTGTTTAATGATTATACGATATACAGTAAATATTTTATTATAGCAATAAGAAATAAATACATAAAATTATAATAATGACGATAGAAAATAGAAATACATCCAATAAACTTATTTTGCGTAAATTATGACGTATCAAATTCCCAATTTTAGAAAAACAATTTTTTTAGTAATTTGATGCATATCATATTAAAGGTTTATTTCTTAAATAAAATAACGCTATTATTAATATGATGTCACACTTGCAAATATTTTATTAACTAAAATTTATTCTTTTTTTTTATAGATAATCTTTTTTATTAAACATATTTTAACAATCTATATATTTTGGTTAATAAAATTTTATTAAAGCTAATACATTTGAAATTAAAGAATTTACTTAAAAGGAATTTTGTACTTCACTTGTCTGTAGATTCTTGCCAATTTTACCAAAAAAGGAGAGATTTTCATAGAACTATTTTTGTAAATCAGTTAAATTATTTTTACTGCTTTTTTAGGGATTTACATCATCATTGTATCAAATTTCAAAAAAAAAAATTTTGGCGCTAATGTTAAGTTAATCACTTCCTAATTTAATTTTTGATTTGTAATACATAAAATTATGATCAGTGCGCAGTACTGGAGTTGATCATTTCCTAAAAGGTTAATTTATAATTTATAATACATAATTATGATCATTACGTACGGCAATAGTTTTTTGATTAACAATTAATAGTACAATACCAAAACTTATCAATTTTTTTTTTTTGTAATACATAATTGGTTAAATTTAAATTTATCAAAAAAATAAAATTACGTTTTATAAATACACAATATTGTCCGATATATTAATTATCAAAATAATTAAATTTCAATGATGGATTCTAATAATTTTATATCATTTAAATTCATCTTATAATGACGAATCCAGGAGTAATAAAATCAACTTTCTACAATTGGTATTGATAGAGTTACAGCACAACAAACATTTATTTGAAAATTAATGTATTGGTTGTATTTGATGATTTTTATATCATTTGATTCATCTCATAGTGATAAATCTAATTGTATTAAAATCATCTTTTTATAATTAATATTGACAGAATTATAGTTTAACAAACTTTTTAAATATATAATTTCAGCTGAAATTATGTTAATTTTGGCCAGAGAGTTCAATTTTTTATACCTAAATTCAAGTTTTCCACTTTGCAATTCCAAATTTGTAATATATAAAAATTCATTATTATTGTGAAAATTAAAGTTATACTGCATAGTGTAATAATACAGTATATATATATAATTAATTATTTATTTCTAAATTTGGCAAGAAATAATTAATTTTAATAAAAAAATTCTTGATAAATGATAAATTTTTTATCAAAAATAAAATAGAATCTGATAATTCAGTTATTAACACACAATTATCCAATATTTTTGACTCATTTGTTTTTAAACAATCTGTAATTGTATAAACACATTTTTAATCTGTAAAATATTTAATTATCAAATTAGTTTGATATTTTATTTAATTTTAATCATGTTTTTTAAGAAAACATTTTAAATACAATTTTCTTTAGATATTTAATTATCAAAATTATTTATTATAGTATTAAACCATGTATAATATAACAGTAGAGTATATTAGAGCTTAGACCCGGTTAATTAACCAGTTAAAGATGGTTAACCGGTTAAAACATTGGTTAATCAGTTAAAACTATTTTGACCGTAAATTCATAATTCTGGTCAGATTTACTTAATGCGGCCCAGAAAGTGAACTTGGCAATTTCAGTTATGTGTTCCCAAATTCGAAGTTTCAATACTAAATTTTTAATAACGGTATTGATGAAATATGATCTCCTTGCAATTGAATGTGCAAGTGAAATCAATAACTTGTACAATTTCAACAAAAATTTTTTTTTAAATAATTTTTAAATTAACCAGTTAATTAACCGGTTAAGGATTTTTTGGACAGTTCCAAGCTCTAGAGTAAATTATTGAAGTAAATACACTAAATTTTCTTAGCCCTCCTTATAATTCAATCTTAACAAGAGATATAATTGCTTGTAATTGACCTGAAAAAATCATCATATATTTGTTAATTTTATTTCTATATAAGCTTAATATCATTAAATTTTATTTTTACAATAAAATTAAACTAATGCAGCTATTTACATATAATAACAGGTGGGGACGAAGTCCCCCCATGTATGACAATCTCCAGTTTATATACAAAACACAAATTTTTGTTAACACATGGGTTATCTTCATTTAGTTTGCCTTATTCGAAGGGGTAATTTCGCAAAGATTTAAATTTAAAACTATTATTAACTTTAAAACTGCATATCATAATTATACTGTATTCACTCTTAACATCTAAATTAACTAATCGTGAATCTTGGAAAAATTACAATCGGTCATTCAGAGATTATTCTTTTCTAAGTTCTTGATAATTAACCTTATATTACTTAAGATTAAAAAGAGATTTGGCATTTCTTTGAATTAGCTTCTGTTGAATTAAAATATATATTACCAATTTAATTTAATTAGAAAAGATATGAGTATTTTTAAAAAGTTTCTGGGTTATTTGATGAAGGAGGAGTTGAACTTAAACAGTAATCATGTTAAAAAAATTGACATGTATTAACTGCAAAAGTCCACCGTTACAAAAAGTTTGAATTATAATTCTCTTTGAAATACTGTACATTAAAAATTGATGTACTATAATTATCTTGAGGAATACGAACCTATGAAATCATCATAATTTTTTAAAAAATTACTATGATACCATAATTTAGATAAGCTACTCTTAACGGATAATAATAAGGCTTTATTTGATAATTTTTATTTTAAATGTAATTAACACATGAAACATTGAATCTTTAATATTTAGTAATTTATAAACTATTTTATTTAAAGATTAAATAATCATTCTATTGAACTACCTGAAACACTTCAATATCATCAGCATCGAAATTTCTTGGAATATTAATATCAGGATAAGAATTTGGATATGAACTACATTTACCATTATCCTCTATCATTATATCGCTACTACCATGAACATTTACTCCAAATTGTAATCTAAAATCAGAACACCATATTGCATATTGTGGATTAATAACTCTGCCAACTTTGCCTGTATTAATGCTTCTATAATTGTCAAATAAAAATATAAAACTTTCTGTAGAATTAGTCCAACCAATATTCCAATTAACTGCTGGGTTATAACCTCCAACTATTTGATTGGAATTTTTAATTTTAATAACTAAAATATTCGCTCCTTCACTACCACATTTTGAATGAAGTTCCTTAATTGTCATACCATCTCTACTAGCACGATAGAGTAAATTAAATTTGTATGGATTATTTTCTATTGGAACATTTTTCTTACTAATCCAACTGGCAAATAAGGACAAATGTCGTGAATTAATGAAAACAGGATCAACAGTGTCACAAACAATTTTTAATCTAGGAGGTTGTATGTTGTCATTCAATTTCTTATTTGGAACCATATGAAATTCTTGTACTTTATACACCAGTTGATTAGGTAATAATTCTCTGTATGGTAATACTTTATAAAAAAAGTCCTCTGAAGAAATATCATAAAATCTGATTAAAGGAATATATTTATGAAGGGTCCTTTCCATCATCGTGATTTGTTCTTTGTTCCATTTAGTAACATCTTGTGAAATATTAGAATGTTGTGATAATCCCCATTTCAATAAATTATTCCATATATCAATCTCTTCCGATAATAGGTCATCTCGTTTTAAAAGTAATTCCATTATAGGTGCTTTTAAACTAATAAAATTTTCAGAATTAAATAATATCTCAGGGTTTTCGCAGATATATTCAAGACAAGCATCATTAAGCTCCGAAAGTAATTCATGATGATAAGTATTTTCAAGAATTTCTACAGGATTTTGCTGTAAAAAATCGGATTGATGCTTAATCAAGTGTTCCTTAATGAATATATTTAACGGTTGAATATCAAATGTTTGTACAGCTGTTAAAAGTTTTAATACGTCAGAACCTTGTAATTTCGTCAAATCAATCTTTTCACAATAAATATACCTAAGGATTATAGTTAAATATTGGGGAAGAATGTCAGGTTTTCTTAAAATAATAATTCCATCCTTTTTCTCCACATTTTCCTTAGATAATTCTGCATGAAAATACTGTGACCTAGTACATAAAATAATTGAATGTGCACGTATTACGCTAACATCATTATTTTGACCGGTATAGATAATAACATCATGTTCCTCGCCAGTTTCAAATAATTTATCATTTTGTTGTAAAAATTCATGTTGGTTTTTAGTAAAGTGCTCTCTAAGGCAAGAAGTTAACGATTTAATATTTAAAACTTCTACATTATTTAAAAGTGTTAATATATCAAGACTTTGTAATTTCGCCAAGTTGATCTTTCCACAATAAATATATCTTAGAATTATTAACAAGTAACGATGAGGAATATCAGGTTGTCTTAAAATAAATTTTCCATCCTTTTTTTCAATAGTTTTTTTAGATAGTTCTGCACGAAAATATTGTGACCTAGTATTTAAAATAATTGAATGTGCATGTATCGCTTTAACTTTTTCATTTTGACCAGAATAGATTATAACATCATATCCCTCGCCGGTTTCAAGTAAATTTTCAAGATCATTAATAACTTCTTGATAATTTTCGTATGACATTTTCCTTTTTTCCAGAAAGACATTGAAAGGATCATGAGAACAAATATAGATCGACAAAATCGAGAATTTAAACAAGAAAATTGTGACACATGACTCAGCAATGGCACGTGAATGTTTTACATTGCGAATTTTGTCGATCGAATCGGTCAAAGTACTTTTATTCTAGATTGGTAAAAATATAAGAAACTTTCGTTCCTATGATGAAGTTGATATTAGGGAGGTTCGATTAATCGATTTGACAAGACACTGATTAAATTTATGTAGGCCGTAGATCATAAATATTTACATTTACCGAAGAAACATTTTTTAACTTTCATGTATAAAACTTCATCTAAACGAAATGCAAATAAATATCATGGATGCATTTCCAACGTAGAAGTAATGCACAGGGAGTTCAGTATTTAAAATATTTTCTAATAAAATATTGAGGAACAAGGAAAATTTACAATCAAAAAAACCAGATGTTGCTCTTCATGTTTTCAACGATATTAGTTATAAATATTATTATAATTTTTCTTGTAAAGAAATATAATCGTTAATTTCTATATAAATATTTTTAGGTACTCTTTAGTTACTCTTTCTGCTGAATAATTCTATGAATGGAGATTTTAAGTATTATTATTGATTTAGAGTTGAAAAATTTGAAAATTCTTAAAATATGATTTAACTGGAATTGTTTTATCACAAAACTTTTAGTAATGTACAGTACTAGTATTGATTAATAAATACGAGGTTATAAATAAACTAAATTATCAACATAAATTTCTTAATAACCAAAAATACATGCGAATAGTTATGATTGCAATTACATGCTAAAATTAAAGAACAAAACTTCCGGAATATACACGGTGTCGCTTTGCGTCAGTTGATGGCTGACGTGCGTCAGATGTAGATTGATACCTGACGCTCGTCACTTATCACATAAACTAAGGTATAAATAATTAAACATAAATTTTCCAGTCTTAATAACTTTTTTATAATTAAATAAATTTATTTATCACATTAAAAAATATATAATCCTAAATATTAGATTGATTAGATTCAAAATTCATGAAAAACACTCCATCCAAAATTATTTATAGATTACAGAAATTACAAGTATTTTCAATAATATGGTTTTACTTTATTGGTGATACGCGTTAGATGTCAATCTACAACTGACAATCTGACACGCATCAGTTATCGGGCAATTTTTATTTCAATGTTCAACATTTTCTTAATTTAATTTGGAACGTCAAATTTTATTTTGGAAACTTCATTTGCAACTAATTCTTTAGATTTTCTTTATTCTTTAAATATGTTTCATTGAAGAACTTTTCATATCAAAGTAAAACCTCCAAATATATTAATAATCATTCTTATCATACACCACAAAACCATTAAAAGCCAATAAACTGATATAACGGGAAGAAAGATATTTTAAAATTCTTAAAAGCTTCATGTTAATTATGGTTTGTTCATTAAGGTGAAGTTGAGCTTATATTGTTTCTTGTGTCATATAATAATCATGAACTAATTAATTGAAAGAAAAACTTGTTAATTTGGTATGTACTGTATTTCAACCTTTATAGTCTTGCAAAAGTCTACCGCGGTACCTAGATATAAATATTTCATACTTCTGATAAATACTGTGCATCAAAATAAAATATTTAATGAAAATTATCTTGCAGAATACAAACCTATGAAAATATCAGTTATTAAATAAGCTTAGCTAGCACTTTAAGAAATTGTAGTAATTATACGTGTAAGTGGAGTTAGTATGAATAATTATAATTTAACAAGCTGCATAGAATAGCAGGATCTTAACATTAACAAGTTAATAATCAAAAATTTTATTTAAATGTAATTAATACAACTAGTTTGTTAAAAACATTGAATCTTTATAACAGTAATGATGAAATTTTTATACAAAGATAAAAAAACTACGGTAAATATTTAGTAATTCTTAAACATATTTAATTTATGATCAAATAATTATTCAACTACCTTGAACACTTCAATATCATCAGCATCAAAATTTCTTGGAATATTTATATCAGGATAATCATTCGGATAAGCACTACATTTGCCATCATCATTAACCATTATATCACTGCTATTACCATCGTATCTTGCGCCAAATTGTAGACTATTTTTAGAACACCATGTTGCATAATGTGGATTAATGATTCTCCCAATTTTACTTTTATCAATATTCTTATGATTATCGAATAAAAATATAAAACTTTCTGTAGCATAGGTCCAACTAATATTCCAATTAAATGGATTATAACCTCCAACTATTTGATCCGAATCTTTGATTCTAATAATTAAAATACTTGCTCCTTTATTATCACATTTAGAATGAAATTTTTTGACTGTCATACCATCTCTACTAGCACGATAGAGTAAGTTGAATTTATACGGATTGTTTTTTATTGAAACATTTTTCTTGCAAATCCAACTGCCCAATAAGGCAAAGTGTCGTGAGTTAATCAAAATAGAATCAACAGTATCGCAAACACTTTTTAATCTAGGAGGTTGTATGTTAACATTCAAATTTCTATTTGGAACCATATGAAATTCTTGTACTTTAAATATCAATTGATTAGATAATAATTCTCTGTATGGTAATACTTTATAAAAGAAGTCTTCTGAGGAAATATCGTGAAATCTGATTAAAGGAATATAATCATAAAGGGTTTGCTTCATCATTTTGATTTGTTTTTTATTCCATTTAGTAACATCTTGTGAAATATTAGAATGTTGTGCTAACCCCCATTTCAATAAATTATTCCATATATCAATTTCATCTGATAATAGATCATCTCGTTTTAAAAGTAATTCTATTATAGGTGCTTTTAAACTAATAAATTTATCAGAATTAAATAATATCTCAGGGTTTTCGCAGATATTTTCAAGACAAACATCATTAAGTTCTGAAAGTAATTCATGTTGATAAGTATGTTCAAGAATTTCTATCGGATTCTGTCGTAAAAAATCGTATTGGTATTCAATCAAGTGCTCTTTAATGCAAATAATTAACGATTCAACATGAAATATTTGCATAACTTCTAAAAGTTCTAATATATCAGGACCTTGTAATTTCTTCAAATCGACCTTTTCACAATAAATAAATTTAAGGATTATGATTAAATAGCGAGGAAGAATATTAGGCCATCTTAAAATAAATATTTCTTCCTTTTTCTCAACATTTTTTTCGCATAATTCTGCATGAAAATATTGTGACCTAGAGCTTAGAATTATTGAATGCGCATGTGTTTCTTTTACGTTTTCATTTTGGCCAGTATAGATGATAACATCATATTCTTCTCCTGTTTTAAGTAATTTCTCATTTTGTAATAAAAATTCACATTGGTTTTTAGTCAAATGCTCTTTAATGCAAGAAGTTAACGATTCAATTTTAAATATTTCTATATTTTTCAAAAGCGTTAATGTGTCAAGACTTTGTAATTTCTCCAAGTCGATCTTTCCACAATAAATATATCTTAGGATTATTAACAAGTAACGATGAGAAATATCAGGTATTTTTAGAATAAATTTTCCGTCATTTTTTTCAACAATTTCTTTAGATGGTTCATCATCATTTTTTTCTTTAGATAATTCCGCACGAAAATATTTTGACCTAGTAAGTAAGATAATTGAATGTGCACGTATTATGCCAACATTTTTATTTTGACCGGCAAAGATAACAACATCATGCTCCTCGCCAGTTTCAAGTAATTTTTCAAAATCATTAACAATTTCTTGTAAACTTTCGTAAGACATTTCTTCAAAGAACGATAGAACTGGTATTTGATTTTTTCCGAATTTATTTAATTTACATCATTTACATCACAATTAGGTTAATAACCGAATTAGTCAAACAATGGGACATCAAAAATCTTGAATATAAACAAGTTATTTTAAACAATTATAAAAGTCACATGAATCTAGACTAGTAGAAAATTGGTCGATACTATACTGTAGCATTCGGCCGTTAACGTCTACGATAAACTACTACTTTTTATTAGTTTTTTATTTGTCACGCATTATCTGTCACATGATTAATTTCGCGGGAATTTGAGATCATGTGATTATGGGATTGAAATCCCAATAGACAAATATTACTCATTGAAACACTATTAATGTCAATGTATGACCTTTTTTGGAATTAAGTAGGATTGACATAAGTTTGACAAAAAATTTCTTTGCATTATCAACCAATTAATAATGCCATTTTTTGTTATTATTTAGCAATACTAGCAATATATTTCGTAAATGGTTGATTAAAAAAATTAATCAATCTCTGACACGAGAATATTATAAGTTCAACGGTCCCAAACCATTAATTAAGGTAGGTTACTAGATTACCCTTCAAAAATTTTTATTTAAAACATAGAAAGTTAGTAATAATTACATTTTAAGTTTTCTAATAATGATTTTGATAATATTAGAATTTTCTCTTCAAAATTTGAAATACTTCATAATCATCAATTTTAAAATTTCTTGGTATGTTAATATCAGGATATGAATTTGGAGAAGAACTCCATTCACCATTTGGAGTCATCATAATATCATTACTAAAATTATTAATTTTTCCAAATAGTGGACCCCATTTCTGAATACATCTTATAGCACATTGTGTTTCAATCACTCTTCCAATTTTACCAGTATTAATATCGTTATAATCATCAAATAAAAATATAAAACTATTCAACGTATTCTTAAAATCATTACCATCCCATCCTAATGGATTATACCCTCCAATCAATTTATTTGAATCTTTAATTTTAACTATTGTAATGGTCTCTTTTTTATGATCACATTTATCATGAAATGATTCACCATCAAATCCATCCCTACTTCCACGTAAAATGAGTTTGAATTCATATTGAAGAAAATTTCTAGTTTTGTAAATAATATTATCTTTATTATTTATCCAATTTAAAAAAAGTAAAGGATAAAGATCTTTTTGTTTAAGTATAATAGAAGAATCAAGTTCGAGTGATTTCGTATTTGAAATTTGTAAAACATCTGGCATTGAATTTTTTGGTAATAATTTTTCATAAGGACTTATTTTATTAATATGATCTTCAGCAGAAATGTTATGAAATCTAATTAATTTAATTAATATACTTGTTGTTTCCTTCATTATTTCAATATCATCTTTGGTCCATTTTAAAGGATCACGTTCAATAGTAGGATTTTGTGCATGAGCCCACTTAATTAAGTAATTCCAAATATCAATTTCATCTAATGCAAGTTCATCTTGTTGCAATAAAAGTTCTAATGTATGTGCTGGTACGGTCAAAAAATTTTCACCTTCAAATAATAATTTTGTTTCTTGACAAATTAATTTTAAACAAAAATCTTTTAATAATATAAGTTGTTCAAATAAAAAAACTATTTGAAGTATTCCAATTGGATCACTTTTTAAATAATTTTTTTGATGATTAATTAGGTATAATTGAAGATTTTCGATTATTTTATCAAATCCAAGTTCATCTGCCGCTTTTAATAATTCTAAATATTTTGTTTGTTCGATTTGACTAAAATTTATCGTTCCACTATAAATATAACTTAAAAAAAAAAAGGTAAGTTAATTTAATAAAAGATGAATATCAGTTTTACTGTATGTAAATATAATTACTGTACCTAAGAATAATTTGGAATATGTTTCCCGTAATATTTGGTTTTTTTAAAATATACATTCCATCCTTTTTTTCTGCCCAATTAGAAGAGAAAGCCGTACGAAAATATTGTGATCGACATCGTAAAATTATTGAATGAGCATGAAATTCTTCGACATTAGGTTCTTCCCCTGCATAAATTATAACGTTATAATCTTCCTCAAAGAATTGTTGAAAATCGCTAGTAATATTTTCTTTATAAATTTCCATCATGAATTTAAATTAAAAATGAGATAATCTAATTTATATATAGTTTTAAATAAGAACAAATCAAAAAAAATAAAAGATAATTGTGTTACACTCTTTTATTTTGTTGATTCATTGATGTGCATCGCATATCAAATGAGTTCTCGGATAAGGAAATTCTATAAACTTAAAATACGTAATGATATGCGATATCAAACGTTGTCAATTTTTTAAGAGTAAAAAAATAAAAATAAAAATAAGATAGGATTAGAAGGCTTATCTCCGTACATTTTTCGCCAATTTGCTGTGTAAATAATACAACCGAATTTTTGTACAACATTGAACAATTGTACAGTAATACAAATTATTCTATTTAAATTATTATTAATAAATAAAAAATTATTATATCATAATGTTGATTATTGTTAAAGAAATCTAACGAATTTTTTTTTTTTTAACTATTTTATAAAATTTTGTTAAATATTTACAAATAAATAATTAAATAAAAATTTACTGGTGAATTCACGTTTCAAATTGGCTGAAGCTTTTTCCATAATAGGGCAAATGCATATATTGATAAATGTCACGTGAATTAAGAGAATGACGTGATTGATCATATGATCGTCTGCGGTTTGGAACGGATTTAGCATCAAGAACAAAATTTGTTTTACGAAATCATGGTACTAAAATGGATAGATTTACTAACAAAAAAAGATAAACTTATTCACAATGAATTGATTTTCACGATCAAAGATACGATTTTAGAGATCAAATTGGAAAAAAAGTTGTGAACGTGTCGGTCGTGTCGTTGCAATTGCAGGTTCTAAAGAAATATAAACCTACTTAACATACCAATCGTGAATTGTTTCAAGAACGTTAGTAAGTCTTATAAATAAGTCAAATAGAATCGGCACATTAGCTCTCTTGAGAGTAACACCTGCTGCTATTGTCCAATAAAAGATGGAAAAAAATTATGAAAATTAAGCATTAAGAGGTAATTGCAAATCAAGGCACACTTTTTTTTAATATTTTTCAATGCTTTTTTTTTCACAAAATATTCAGAAACTAAAAACTGAATAAATCGTGCTGTATTATATATTAAATACAGTTAAGAAAGATATTTATATACTAAATGAAATAGGAATATTAGTAAAATATCAAGGTGTTAATTATTAAAAATATATTTATAGAAACAAATAATTTAATTTATATGTGGAATAATTATAATAATATCGATGGTAAATAATTTTTTCATGAATAATTTATTAATTTATAAACAAATTATTTGTGTAAGAATGGTTTTGACATTTTGAATTATTATTAATAATCCAATTTTGTGTATAATTAAACTAGTGTCAGTTATATACTACTATGGATTATTTAGCAAGTAAATCCAAAAGTTGGTCTGAAACTTTTTTTTTTTATCTCCCGTCAAACCTTGATCCGGCAAAAGTTAATATTCATTATAATCCATCAACAAAGCTTTTAAAATTGTTATATTCTACTTGGGTAAATAAGTTTAAAACTGATTGAAATCATTTTTTTTTTATGTTTTTTTATATTATATAGTAAACATTTTAGGTTATTTTTCTTTTCACATTATATAAATTTATTTCTGTATTTTTTTATTTATTAAAGATCGTATGTCAAAAGATAAACGCATCAATAATAAGTATTATTACTTACTTTATTGAAAAAAATCAGTTCTTAATTAATCTACTGCGTCAATTAATATAGGAACGGATATAAATTAAGTTGCCATTCCTAAAATTAAAGATCCTTATTCCTAAATAAAAGATATCCCATCAAATTTTTTAATTATTAAAACATCTGGTTTTGCGTTTTGATTTAATACTACTTATAAATCTATCAAATCTATTATAATACTAGTATTAGCTTGTATGAATCTCTGCTGAGAATTTATTTATCTAGGCAAATGAAATTATAACAATGGCTCAATAACATAATATGCAAACTCCAAGGAGAGCCATTTTTATATTTGTTCTAGCCTTTATAATCATTGTATATCACTGGTGATATTTTTCATTGTAAACATGTTCTGTATATAATAATCACTTTGCTTTGTTTGAATCCATCAATTAATTGATCTCAAAGATCTCAGTTATAGTCATTAAAATCCCCTTTGTAATTTGTAAGTTATTTCTTGTATATTCATTATAATTTAGCTTATAATAGGTTTTCTTTTAAAAAATATTCGAACTAGACGTCATTTTCATTATGTAATTTGAATATTGCTTATTGTTTATGCATTGCCACAAGGCTGTGATAATAAATCAACAAAGAAAATGTGTAACAATATTGAGCTCAGCCCAAATCTTTTTTTTTAAGCCATATCTTTTTAGTGTACCTTTATAAATAGATATTTTTTACTTCATATCAATTTCAATACCCCCTAAAATTCAATGAATTTTATTATCAGAAATAAACCTCAATAAATGGAAAAATTATTTAAGCTGATGGAATTTATAGTAACTCACAAGAAGTACCTTCCAAAAATACATATCTTGAAAGTGTTAATACTAATCAAGTATATATAGACGAATGTAAAATTATATCTCCTTTTATATGGTGGAATTAAAGGATACAGCAGTTCTAGACAAATTAATCCATGATAATTACCAACATGAACATAAACGATATATAACTGAATTTGAATTATACTAAAAAATCGTAGAATTAGTTAAAGTAAAACTGGTATACTCCTTCTTAAGGTTTTTGGTTTATAATATTATATCAAGATTTAAAATACATTATTATGATTAAAAAATGAAACTGACATACATAAACTCTTTCCCGTTACTTTCAAAACAAACTATACGCGTCGACTCATTCAGATATTCCTATTTTTGATATCTAGAATATTTTATGCGTACATGTTGTTGTTATGACTCTATTTTTCCACTGGGGGATGTTAATATGGATGGGAAGGTGCCTAATGTTCGCAACATCATGACTATAAATATAGTAATTGTATTGGAAATATATAGGTTCCCACATATTACCAAGGAAATAAAAATAGTTTAATCCATATTATATTAAACTTCACACAAAAGAATACAACTTATAGAAAGAAAGAGAATAGCGATATAATTTAATAAAATTCAAGAAAACTAAGAAAGAAAGAAAGAGATTAACAAAAGGCTATCCGAGCCAGCTGTTATGGAAACAGGGCTCAACATTAATCAGCTGGAATAGCTAAATCCCAATCAACAAATCCAAAAAAAATGGAAGGCATCAGGTATCAGCTTTAATATTTCACTCCTTTTCATAATTATTTCCTAAAGATTTTAATATAATTATTGTGATATAAAAAAATACAATTTTTTCCAAGAATTCAATTGAAGTTTAACTGTTCAATCTTGTCAGATACATATAAATCCAATTATAGGAGATTAGATTACTGAAAGAACCTTATATTGCTAATAATTCGAATGAGAATACATTTAAAAGAAAGATTAAGGACGTTGGCCAAAGTTCTCCTCCTTATCACTACCCCAATTACAGAAACAGATGATCTCAAACTAAAACCTTAATAGAATTAAATACAGATTATACTCAAATGAAGTAACTTTAACATATATTATGGTAGAAATGCAAGCAGATAATGACAAACAAGGGTAGGGAAAATCACCTATATTATGGTGCATTTATTACGACCCACTGTTATGTAAAATTATTATCAATAAAGATTTGGTTATGAAAATTATAAGCTAAGAATAACCTACACAATCATCTATTTAAAGAGGATACAATATAATTAACAAAAATAATGAAGCATAACATATGATAATATAGCCTATGAAGAAGATAAAAACATAAAAATAACAAGTTGCTTTTAAAGAGCTTCATTTCACATTGAGAATATTTATAGTACAATTTCCAAACCACTACAATAATCGACCATACATGGATATCGTCAGCATATAATGCCAACTATATTCAGTTGTACATATTGATTCTGTATTCATCATATGTAGCAAAATAGAAATAAACTTAGAACTAATTTTCTATATATCAAAAATACTTTTATTGTATTGTTAAAATATATAATGATCTTTTGTTTTCTAAATGTAAACCTTATTATAATCAGTAATAGAGATGATAACTTTGTCAAATATAATGGAAGAATTCTATTTAAAGTAGTAAATGCCATATTCCTTCTAATTTGTACATATGCAGTAATTATAATTACCAAAAAATATTAACTGGTGATTATTTTTCCTCTATTAGTTAAGAAAATCTAAATTATAGTCAAAAAAATATATTAAATACATTGGCTCTTTAAGAATATCAAAAAGAAAATTTAGTAATCTTACTTGAAAGAATAAATTCAAAATGGCGTGTCAATTAAGTCAACATTATTATATTTATCAGTTCAAGTCAATTCTGGATGCTTAACTTTAAATTATTACTTAATTTTAATAAAAGTTATATTGGTCATAATATCATATATCAGCATATTTCTTTCAACAATCACTTTCTAAATACTAAAATCATACCAACATATTACGTGAAAATTATCTTTATTACTCATTTAAAAACAAAATTATTACAATTATAAATCTTAAAATCTACCTTCACTAATATCTGAATCACATTATTATTAACTTCCTTGACATGAAATTTATAACTATAAATATACATCCCATTTTCTTATTCTGACAAAAAGACAAAATGATAAAAGGGAATAATCTTCATTGGCTGGAATATGACATCAAGGCATTTCATATATGTGGAATTCCAGGCCATTTAGCCTGAATTACATGAGAGGCTTATTTCAATTTTGAGTAATTCATTACACATCTCATATGGGTCCAGATAAACTAAATATTTAAGAGAATTTAACCTTACTATGAGTGTAAAGTGTAAAACTACCAAGTTTCATATGATCAACTAGCCAAATAGCTTAAGTCATTGCACAAATCATCTTGAATATCCTAAAACCCAGAAAATCTGCTGGAAGTATATTCTTTCAATATATATTTAGAAATATGAAATAACTTACTGTACTTTTTAGATGAATCAAGCATATAATTAAATCACTCTTGAAAATCCAAATTTAGGATAGTTTGGATAAAATATTAAATATAATTATAAAAAAATTTGAGAGAATATTTTTTATTTCATGGTTTATCCCTTTTCTCCCTTTTTACTATTCATATTATTAGTTTTCTCCTTTTAGAGTTATTTGTTACATTTTAGTAATAACAAAAAAAAATTCTCATTTTTTCCTTTACTTAAGTATGATAAGTTTCTAAATCCATCATTTTATATTTCTTTAAAAAATACAAAGTAAATTAATATAAATATTCCATTTTTTTCCATTTCAATCTTTTTATTTCTATTTTCTCCTATTTAGATAATTTTTAATACAACCAGAATTCAATAAATCATATTATAATCAGTGTGAAAAGAACAAAAAGATAAAATTATAATTTCAGTTTTCTTTATGTGTTTCATTTTTACATCTAAGATGTAACTCAAATAACATACACCCTCATATAATGAATAATCACTGATAAAGAAGCTGTTGATAGAAAAACTGCTGCCTGCTGTTGTAGAAGAAGCCAAATCAGAAATTCATTTCCAAAGATAGTAGCAATAAATCAGCATTACAGATAGTAATCTTGAACAATTGAATCTTAACAATTATTATAAACTGACACAATCAAAAACATATATGACATTATATTTTGGAAAAGATGATATTATTGTAAAAATAATGAAAATATTATAATAGGTTGCATTAAAAATTGGAGAAGTATTAGGAACTGAATGTGGAAAATAAGAAATGAAATATACAAAAAAAAAAAACAAAGGCTTGAAAATTCCAATTCATTGGAAAAGTTATCTTAATGTAAATTTTATAAAATAATCATTATAAAGGGAGAAAAAATTCAAAGAGAACATTTATTATTATCATCTACTTTAAAAGAAAAAACTTGAAGTAATTAATAAAAAAAGAAAGCAGAGAAATTTTGAAATAAATCTTTTAATATAATCCATGCAGAAAAAAAATCAACCCTTATACACCTAATACTGCTCAAAGACATAAATTTCAACAAGATACAATCATCAGTCTATTCCTCATTTCATAAGACTTATTATACTGTCAACTTTGATATAGTGTATCAGTTATTTTAACTATTGCATTTCTAAGACTTGATGTTTTGGTTTACACATATTTTAAGTTCACTTTGTCAAAAATCAAAATTATCAACTTTTTTGCATAAGTTAAAGATTTTATAAGGAAAAACGTTCAATATGGATTTATAAACATTTTTGTTTGTAATTATTATGGTTATAAGGGTGTAGTGCTAGAATTAAAGTGTGCCATTCTTTATGCTGCAAATGTTGTTTCTCATACACAATTTCATGTAAGATTAGGAAAAATAAGAATAGAAAAATCACAGCCATAAAAAGATTACTTAAGTTAATGATGATATTTGGAATATATCAGTTATTGATAATATAGATTTTAAAGAAAAAACATATTCCTATAGAAATTATTTTTGATACTACACATAATTCATCATATGCAACTTTATGTATGAGTTTCCAATTTTTTTTACAAGTACTATTAAGTTTTATTAATAATAACAACAATAACAATAATAGTTTTTATTGTTTGGTGAATTGCATTTACAAAGAAATTTAATGGTTCTTTACAAACATTTTTTAACAATTGGAATATGAATAATATTTATAATAAAATTGCAGAAAAATACCAATTATATGTAAAATTCCATCACCAAATGTCATAAAGTCCAAAATCTGAAAGCTCAAGCTATTCCTAACACAAAAGCTTCATCAGTTGTCTTTTTTCTATGAAGACATTATATATGTCAACATGACCTCTACCCATTCTGCTTTGACCATACCAACTTCCCTATCCTCTCCCCATTCCACTCTGAGCAAACTTAATTCCTCAACAAAACGTTGTCTAACATTTTTTTCTAATTTATGCAAACAATTTGACAATATCCAAAAGAACTTTAACTGACTGAGGAATCCATTCTGTAAACAAAATGTTGAATTCATAATCATAATGCATGTGATATGTATTCAATGAAGTTGGAATATCAAATAGTAATAATTTATGCCTATAATATAGCTATTTTTAGAAGATTAGTAACTTATTATTAATAAAGAATAATATAAGATTAATTCTTGGATAATTGCATACTTCAAAGGATATGTATAGTGCATTCATAGCAAATATTTCTGATTATGGAATTTTCAATTTTGCAGCAAATCTTGAAGTTCATTAATTAGATTAAATTAGAAAAAGTAGTTGATTAATGAACTACCTGTCATATTTTAGGATTAATATGAATAGCTGTTGGAATTTCAACAAGTAAATATTTGTATAGTAAAAATAAAAAAATAGTAGTTATTGAGGATGAAAATAATAATATGTTGTTGGATTAGATATTGGTTTAGTCATGAAATAGGTATAAGAGGAAATTATGACATGCAATTTAAAAATTTATTAGCATTTCCTCCACTTTTTCCATTAACTGGAGAAAGTAATTATGCAAGATTATTACATATTTATTATTTTATTTCAATAATAATTTATCTTTACAAAATTTACTTCAACATGTTGGTAATTGGATCCTTCCAGTAGAATATTTTAAAGATAAATGTCACATTTGTGATATTATGATTATAGCTTTAAAAATTGTCTAAATGTAGAGTGTACAGAAGAACAATTCTTAAAAGTTTATTTAAATTACTGGAAACCTGATTACTTCAGTTAATCTTACATGAGTAGGACATTATTTTGGATTTGATGAAGCTCTCAAAGATTTGGAGTTAAATTTGTCAAACAAAATATTGGTGGGAATTGAATAAATAAAAAAATTTAAAAGCTCAAATATCATCAATCCTTCCAGTAGGATATTTTAATAAAGTTCCATGTCATTTGTGATTAGGGATGGCAACAGTCGGTCATGGTCGGTCATCGGTCGGTCATAACCGGTCAAGAACCTTTGACCGACCGACCGTTCTGACCGACCGCTATTGCTGACCGTTTGACCGACCGCTTGACCGACCGTTTGACCGACCACTTGACTGATCAATAATCAAAAATAGGGAGCGGCTTTATCTAACATAATTAAAAAAAAGTTGCGAAACTTTTTTTTTTATTAAAACACTTAAAAAAAAAAGCGTTTCACAACGTTTTTTAATTATTTTAATAGAAAACGTTGCGAAAA
>JADRCO010000796.1:0-26323 GCA_021464525.1 Rhizophagus sp. LPA8_4_AMF
TTTTTGTATTAAATTATCAATATCATTATTTCCAGATGTCCAATTTGAAAAGTTTGCTTTTAAATAATTTTGAACACAATATTCACAATATAATGTAGCTAAACATTCTTGGTTACAATTTTCACAAGTTCTTCTTGTTCCTGAATTATTCATAATTTTATTCTTGTCATATGTCTTATTGAAATCTTTTATTGCATAAGTTTTTTCATCATTTGTAAGAGATTTATCAGCAAGTATAATTTGTTTTTTAAATTCATGTTGTTTATGTATATCATCATAAATATTATAATCTATTGATGTAATTGCTCTATTAATTGCAGCAGAAACTAATTCTTCTTGAACACCATAAATAAGGAAGATCATTTTAGTTGGTTATTGTAAACTATTGAGGGGATTTAGCGTTATAATGTAATTTTCGTATAAAATGTTTAAATTGTGGAAAAAAAAATTAAAAAATAATTTTGTAACAAAAAAAAATCTAGGAGCGGAGTTTTTCATAATGGTGTAGTTAGCTGAAAAATTCAGCCGAAGGCGCAGTAAATTTTCGGCTAGCCGAAAAAAATCCATGTTGATCTTGAATATTTTATTGGTTCAACATCTACTATTTTCGGCTGAATATTTTCGGCTAAATACACTTTTATTAAATAATAGTGTAGTTAGCCGAAATATCCAACCAGGAACGCAAAAAATGCCAATATATAATTTTTCAGGAAACCAAAGCAAACTGTATAAAAAATTTGAATTGTGTAATGTACCTGCTCATTTAAGGTTTAGTTAAAAAATCCTTTTAATATTGATGCGACTGCGCCTGATCTATCCCGTTTACTGTTAGGTTGGACAATTTGATCGGATAGCTTGATCGGCGAGTGCCGTATTGCGATGAACAATTTGATCGGACAATTTGATCGGCACATTCCGTCCATGATGATTACTAATGTGTAAAAAAAATTTTTTTATAATACTAATAAGTAATAGATTAACTATCCAATAGAAATTTTAAGAGTATTTATGTTGTATATAATAGAAATGTTAAGAATATTATCAAATATAAATTGTAAATTTAATCTAATAGTATTTAATATAATACAATCAAATTTTAAAACTTTTATACTACATTAATATTAAATTTAGGTAATTAAAAAAATTTCTATATACCATTTAGATTACCTTCTTATTCTTTAAATTGTTTAACATGTAATACGTACATCTGCAGCTAATTTATTATTATGAGACATTATAATTAACTCCTAATATTAATCCTTTAATAATAGATCACACTAATGCATATAAAAAAAATTTAACTCCCATTACTACATTACTATATTAGTTTAAACCAATTCACTAACCCCGGTGCGAAGCAACGGGCCGCCACTAGTATAATAAAAAAAATTATAGTTAACGTTATTATACCCATAGCCAATCATAATAGTAATTTTTTCTATTGTAAATCGTTTACATAATCAGTGTTTTGAATTATTATAGTTATTATAGTAAAATCTTACAAATGCTTCTACTATCATATTATTACTTATTGTTATATTATTTTTACTTTTTTTAAATAATTAACAATCATTTATAATCATATTTATTGTTTTTGTCTTTATTTTTTTATTTTATTTTATTTTTTTTGTATATATTAAAATTTTGTCATTAATTAAGGTAATTTTTTATTTTTATTTTTTTTTACAATATTGTAATTATTATAAAATTTTAATTTTCAAAAATTATTTATTAATAATAAAATTATAGTTAATATTTAAATTATAATAATTTTATTCATATCATTATTATAAGTGAATTAGAATAATTTTTTATTTGAATTTCTATAGCTACGATCATTGTAAATCATTACGAATCAGTTTTTCATTTGGCTACTGCAGATTATTACTTCTTTGTTACCGTAAATTTTTAATGAAATTTATGAAATTTTTAAATCTTGCATGTATAAAAATCCTTTACTATCGCATTATTTACTATGATATTATTGACTTATTATTATCATTCATAATTAACACTCGTTTGACAATCATTTACAGTTTCATTATTATCTATTTTAGTTTTAGTAAAAAATGAAAATAAGATACTCTTTTTCGTTATGTCACTTTTTTTTTAAAAAAAATATTTTAACACAACCGTGATTCTGATAAGACATAACTACTGTATTAAACAGTATAACAGTATAACTTGAACAGAATAACTATTTTAAACAGTCTAATTAATAATAATAACAGTTAAACAGTATAACAATATAACTGTTTAACTATATAACTGTATTATAAAAATGGTTCAACTATCTTTTTGAAAACCTTTTCTTTCTCAGAATTACGAGGCAATGATTTACACCTCAATATACTTTTATTTCCTAATAAGTCAATAATCAAAATGTACAGTATATAATAAACAATGTTGTAATCCGGTGTTTTTTTCGAAATTTATTAATTTTATTTCAAGGTTATAAAGGCTTTTAACAAGGATGAAAATGATGAGATTTTAAAATTAGGAGAACCTAAAAGAGAAAGAATGTCAAACCAATTTGTAGTATAAATAAAATTTCTCGATTTTATCAGTTATTAAATAAGCAAACATTCTATTTTTTGTAAATGTGCAATTTATATATTTTTTTAAAGTAAATATTTACGGATTTCATTCATTATTTTTACGAAATTTTAGCATTTCTAACTCCAATTTGACTCTTTCATTCTCTGCACGTAATCTTTCTATCTTCAACTTACTCTTTTCCAACTCATATTGTTGAGTTAGCTTTTTTTCTTCTAGCTCAAACCTTTTTTGGCTTTCTCGTTCTTTTAAATCATAAAATCTATCTCTTGATCCCCCCATTTCCGCAATTATTCCAGTTGAGCCTTCACCTCCGGTCTTTCTTTTCTTTTTTCGTGATCCATCATCAGCTTCATATGGTTTATGGTTTTCTTCATCATCATTTAAATTTTCATCAGAAATAACCTCATCTCCTACTTGATCGAATTTTCTTTTACTTACCCACCGCCGAATTATTTCATTTTCAATATATTCCTTTTTAGAAAGGGCCACTTCGTACTCTCCGTCTAATTTTAATCAAAATCAGTTTAAAAAGTCAAATTACTGTTCTTATAATAATTTCATGATCAACTCACCAAGACAAATAATAACTTCGCACGCTAAAATTGCAACATGCTGAAGTGCATGGTCGCACCATCGGCCCTTTTCACTCACAATTCCGTGAGCTAATTTATGTCTCACGTTTTTTTTAAAGTTAGTTAATAAATCAGCGGGGTTCGCTTTGTGTTGACCGTGAAACAAGGATTTTTTAGAAAACATTTTAACATTTTCTATAATGAAGTTTAGTAGGCAAAGTAAATCTGCGTTCCTAAAATCCTTGCTAACACATATTTGTTGTCTAGAAACGAATTTATCCACAACTTTTGAAGGAATTATTGATTCGTTTTTAACTAGGAAGTCGTAAGCTGCTTTCTCCGCCAGGTTAATAAACGGTTCTACAATTGCTCCTTGTTCATTTTCATTAAAAGAAAATGTCTCTTGGACTAATGGTGAAGTCCCCCGAGTGTTTCTTGTATTGTTGTTGTTAGTTTCGTGGGTTTCACGCACGGTGAATGAGTGTCGCATCTTATTAAAATTTGTTTTTTTATTAGACTGTTTACGGGAAGTAGGGGAAGATGAGGACGACTTTTCATCCACGAACCAGCCGAAAATCGTGGTATGTGCTTGGCATTTTTGGCGGAATTCCCGATCGTTACATACGACGTCGTGTAGTGAATCATGGAGTGATTTTCGAGAGATTTCATGGGGGCAGTCATCATATAAGGCATTTAAAGTTAATTCAAGATTATTCTTAATATTTTTCTCGATGATGCCTGATCGTAACCACTTCGATAGATTGCTTTTTGTTTTGCCCATTTTATTTACGTTATTACACTATTACTGGCATTTGGGGAAATGGGTTCTTTATATATTTTATTACACCACATACATACAACACGGACATTGTAACTGAAGATGATTTTAAATTCAGATACAGAAACTTTTCTCCAATTTTAATTTCAGACACAACACACAAGGTTAAATTTTTTATTTTGATAAGATTTTCGATTTTCGTGTTGGAATCTTAAACTCAGATTACGAATTTATGCATGTAACTGGGTATATTTATTACATAATATTAAACTTTTGCAATTAGTACTTTTACATAGTAATACATGAATTAATTTACACATAAGAGGAAATTTATGAAATAATAAGTAAAATTCAATATTGTGATTGTAATTGTTCGTCTGAATTTAAATTCAGATATGATACAAGAATTGAAATAAGCTCCAAAAAATTACCCACTGAGATCAAATGACAATTTTGTAAGCTGTATATAAATTTTGTAATTAGATAAATTCGAACTCGAAATAAAAATTAACATAAAAAAAATTACTTCGTATGTGTAGCAGGTAGCACAGCTTTATCTCTTCTAACGGTAAGTCAATTATATTACAAAATTTAGGACAAACCCGCTGACCTATTGTGTAATAAAAATCCGATCATATATATCGTATATAATTATGATTAAAGAATAAAAATCGGTGACGCGGTGTTTTAATTGTGTTAATTGATGCGATTGTAGCATGAGCGCTAATTGGTTGGATCACGCGTTCGTAGTCTAAGTTGACGCGTTTATTACATAAGCTAAAGTATATTTTTGAAACGTCAATAACTAATACTTTCCTTGTTTGGCGAAATTAATACACTGGATTACATAATCGTGTAACATAAGAAAATATATATATACACACACAGTTTACAATCATCAAAATGAAAAGTGCGTTCGGTCAGCACGGCCAGCATGGATAAGTCTCGCGCAGTCTCCCGAAAGTTGTAGATTCGCCGGTGTTTACAATCGTACGGGACTGTGCAAAAATCGGTGTTGCCTGAGTGACGGGATTTCACTCCTCCGAAAAGCATACCTTTACAAACTCTCTGAATAACACCTGTTATAAGGTCTACCGATTCTGGAAGAGGAATTGGTTATGCACTTTCCTTATAACAGTCAAAGAGTTGTAGTAGGTTTGTTCGTAAGAGTAGAGTTGGTCTCTCGGTCTCTTGGTCTCATCGGACTCGTTGGCCTAACAGAGGATAAACTTAAGCTGCTTGCCTTTAAATCAGAGACTTCACATCTTTGGTTTAACAGGCGAGTTATGAATCGGTGTAGCCTGGGGGATGGATTTCAATCATTCTGAAAAACATACTTTTCAAACTCTTTGAATTATACTTGTTATAAGGTATAAAATTCAAAGAGTTGTGGGTTTGTTCGTAAGACTAGATTGTTCTCTCAGTCTCCTGGTCTCATCGGACTCGTTGGCTTGAGAGGATAAACGAGCTACTCGCCATTAAAGTAAAGGTTTCACATCTTTGGTTTAACTGGTGAGTTATAAATCGGTGTTTCCGGGCGATGAGATTTCATTCACTCTGAAAAACATACCTTTTTCGAACTCTTTGAATTACACCTGTTATAAGGTCTACCGATTCTGGAGGAAGAATTGGTTACGTACCTTCCTTATAACTGTCAAAGAATTGTGATTGGTTTTGTTCGTAAGAGTAGTTTTGGTCTCTCGGTCTCCTGGTCTCGTCGGACTCGTTGGCTTAACAGAGGATAAATGAAGCTGCTTATTCATGCATTGCCTGCTGACTACCGGCAAATATTTTTTAGATAAGTATATAATTATCCGTTAATGGTGTTTTTTTTTCTTCAAAAAATGCTTGAACGTTATCAGTAAGAAATTCTCCATTTATTCTGAAATAATCACAGAAGTGCTACTTTAACGATGTCCATTTTCCGGCTTAGAGTGGTGAATGCTTGATTCGAAATAGAAATTCGTGTAATAACTCCAACTCTGTTACCGATAGATGGGTCTTTTACGTTATAACGATTAGCGAAGTTCGTATACCTGATCACACTTTATTAAGAAAAAAAAAATGGTGTGCAGATTGTTTGTCAAATAAAAGAATATTGAATAACATCGTCAGGATGATGGAATAAATGAGTAATATATATTTTATTGGTTAGAGGATCAACATAAATCTTGGTCTCGCAATGTAACTAGACTAAATCCCGAACTAAGGCAGTGATTAGCAAATGCTCGACGATAGCATATCATGATCGTAGGAGAATGTCAAATTGAAAAAATGAATATATACATAAACGATATAATTTACCGTCCTAGAGAAACTTAAAATCATTAGTTCTTTTGGCGACAACAGGGTTGACAAAATTATGGGAGAGTTTCATCAGCCCATGGAACTAAGAGCCGTTGTCGATTTCTTACAGGGTAAAAAGAAACTCTTGTGCATCGACACTAATGAAATTTCACGTGATTCCAGGTCCGAACTTCTTTAATTTGGCTAAGAAAGAAATTTTTCATAAATCGGGGCCGTTTAATCTGAGATATGCGCAAGCGGATAATATTTCGAACGTTGTTGATGCTCTCAATTTTATTCGTGAAGCTGAAAATAAGCTCAAAAGGATAGAATTGTCTGTCGAGTCTGTAGTTAAACTGATTAAGAATCTTTAGTCAGAGAAAACAATCTCAGGTGAGAAACGTCTAGCAATGTTATTTGATTCGTTGCGATGATTGTCCACTGTTCTTACGAATTTCTCTCCGTCTAGATTCCATCCTTCATAATTTTTTTCGTTCCTCAGAAAATAATGAAGATTTTTTTTTTGTATGCGTTTTTTTTATTAGTCATCTACAATATGACCGTCTTGCCGCTCAACCACGTGTCTTATTCATATTGTATGATTGATCGTTTTTGATAACTTATAATCTCTTACATTAATGGGTCCATTCTTACTAGGACGTGGTCCAGTTCTAGATAGAATCTAGGCGGCAAGACGCTCATCATATAGGCGAGGAAGGGACCCATTGGGGTTTCAGGGAGAGAGTAGCTTTATTGGAAGCCGTACTTGTACAACGTTCACCTAAAAATTGTTTGGCCTGATATAGTGCAACGGTTTAAAGAACTCACCAATTTTGATAGAACCGAAGCCGCTTGCAGACAGCAATGGAAAAATAGTGGGATAGATAATACATATAAAAGAATCGCCCGGAAAGATATACTACTTAAATGGCAAGCAAAAAAAATGAAACTATTTCTGTGGTGGCATCATTTTTTCTATAGTTTATTATACTGTATATTCGATTTGGTTATTATATATTTTGTTTGCGTCCATTACATATAATCTATTGGGCGTAGTTGGGAGGGATAGACATACTTAGTCACTATCTCCGTATTTCATGTTGTAATGAACAATAGTAATTATTCGATAGCGACATCTACTTGTTACGTAATGGAGAAACTGGGACAAATTTCTCATCGTGCACAAAATGATCGAAAAACATTTAATAAAATCAAAAATTTTGAAAGAGGCGATCCTTCTAGTATATCTCTTGTTTCGGACAGTAATTCATCATGCACAATGATCGCAGTAAAAGAGGCTAATTCATAACTTTGAAATTTTCAATAAATGGTTACAATGATCAGCTGCGGCATCTACACTTGTTCCGTTATTTATTTTATAATCATTTATTTATTTAGTAATAACATGTCTCATTATTCGTAAGGTGCGATTACTTAGAATTAATACATTATTTTTATGGTTGTGAGATCAACTGTCCTACTTGACATTTAGCTTTCATCGATTTACATGATACTATTTGTACTATTTGTTGGCGTACACATTACATGTTCGAATACGAGATATAAATTGTGAACGGAATTACTTTGGGATTCGCTTCACGAATCTAAATTCTTGTATCTATTTAATTCCATTTTTGATTCCGCAACCAAAATCAATCCCTATCACTTACAGTAGATGATTGCCCTCTATCGTTACGACGGTTTATTGTAATAGTATTAAACTTTCCACTCATATACGGTACATAAAATAATTTTATTTGCAGTATATTAAAAATTTTATGTTACCGAAAAAGTTAAACTATTTATTTAATGAATAAGTTGTAACAATATTAATAAAAATAATGAATTATTTAAATTACAAAAACTAAGTATCTTGTAAAAAATTTTACCTACTCTATACTTAGTGTTTAAATAAATTGTAAATAAAAAAAAAATAATAAAAAAAGTAATAAAATATATTCCGTCAGATATTAAGTAATTTAAAATCCGTCTAAACAAATAAATCAGATAAAATAAATTTAGTTAATAACCATATTTTTCTTGCAAATATATAAAGCACATATGTAATGTAAAATACTTACCATCTGGAATTTCGAGTACATCTTCTTCTTCTGAATGAAAGTTTTTATCATCATAAATTTCATTTTCATCTATAATAAAAAAGATATATAAAAATGAATATTATATAATTAATTATTGTGGCAATTTCACGTACCATCAATGTTGAGATTATATTTCTTTATTTGTTGTTGTTCAACTATTTCTTTTCCATAATTAATTTGGCTATCTAAATAAATGTAAGTTATATTAAATTTCAAGATATAAAATTATAATCAAGATAAAATGATTATTTACCTTCATTTGAATTTATTTGTAATTCATTAAATGATTTGGATAATTCTTCACTATCATCTAAAATTATTTAAAGACATCAATAATTATAATTGTTACAAATTAAAATCAAATGGCTATTATGTGTTCATACTACCTTTTAAATTGGATGCGCTAGCATAATTTTAATCACTTGGATTGTTAAAATCTTCAACTAGTAATAATGAAAAATAATTAATAATTTGCGTTGTATAAAACAAAATATATTACTAATTACTTACTATTATTAGGAATATTAAAGCAGTCATATGATTTACTATGAAATGCTATTAAAAATGATTTTTTTTTAATATTAGAAAAATAGTCAAATATTTTACATAATTTTAATAACATATCCATTATTTTTACCTTCTTGTTCTTCTATTATTATTTAAATTAAAAAACAATATTAATATTTTTAAAGACAAACTATTAATTTTCAATGAATACAATATAATAAATATTAAAATATACCTTCTGTTGCATTTCTTGGTTCAGGTAAATTTTTAAATTGATGAATTTTACTTGAAAATAGTTTGCTATTTATATGTTTTGACATTGAGTTGTTTATTAGTTTGTTTTTTTCTAAATTATTATTTGTTTCTTGTTGAAGTATTTCATTTGATATATTTTGATAATATCGCAGAATTTCATAAATTTCTTTCCGAAGTGTACCAATATCAGGTCTTTTTGATGGATCAGCATCCCAACATTGTTTCATTAAATTTTCATATTTTAAAGGAGTTCCTGCTATTACTTTTGGTCTCATTCCATTAATTATATTCAATGCAAGATTATAATCATTTTCATAATAACTAAAAGGGGGTTGTCCAGATGAAATTTCCCACATTAACATTCCAATACTATAAATATCAGATTCTATTGTAGTTTTCTTTTCAGAAATAACTTCTGGTGCTATGTAAGGAAGATTACCATATACACTATCTGTTGATTTATCTGCAGGTCCACAAAATCCAAGATCACTAATATACCATACCTGATTAAATACAATATATTTCCAGAATGCAAATCTCTATGAATTGCATTTTCACTATGAATAACATTAAGTGCTGTAATTATATCATAAGCATTTTTATTCTTTCTTCCCATAAAAGTTGATTTTGAGTTTGTTGTAAATATTTTCTTAAATCTATATCCATAATACTCATTACAAGCATATAATTTCCGTTTGATGGATTTTGTGTTAAACCATAACATTGAACAAGTGCTGGACATTTATTGCTTATTTTTATGTGTGATTCAGCCTAAAAATATATAAATAAAATTTAATATTTACCAAAAACATCAAATAACATTAAGCTACAAACCTCTTCAAACCACCTTCGATTTGCACTTTCAACATTTTCTAACCCTTTAAGTATTACATCATAATTTCTGGACCTTATTAACTTTTGTTCTTTAGAATCCCATTCTTCATATCCTCCATCAATCCAAATTGCTTTATAAATTCTAGAAAATCCACCTTTTGTTAAATATTCAATATTTTGAAAATTATTATATGGAATCCATTCGATTATTCCATCTGGTCTAAGTGACTCAATTTGACATTTTTGTATTAAATTATCAATATCATTATTTCCAGATGTCCAATTTGAAAAGTTTTCTTTTAAATAATTTTGAACGCAATATTCACAATATAATGTTGCTAAACATTCTTGGTTACAATATTCACAAGTTCTTCTTGTTCCTGAATTATACTTAACTTTATTCTTGTCATATATCTTATTCAAATCTTTTATTGCATAAGTTTTTTCATCATTTGTAAGAGATTCATCAGCAAGTATAGTTTGTTTTTTAAATTCATGTCGTTTATGAAAGTCATCATAAATATTATAATCTATTGATGTAATTGCTCTATAAATTGCAGCATTGACTATTTCATATCTAATTTCAGACATAACGTAATTTCCTTATAAAATGTTTAAATTGTAAGAAAAAAAATTAAATTTTTAAAAAAAAGCCTTGGAGCGATCATCCGTTTTATGTATTACCAAATGTTGTGTGACTATCATGTGACTATAAATACAAAATGGACAAACGAATTTAGTAAGAGTGTCCTTGACCTAGACCCGGGGCCAATACAAATTTTATTGGTTTGTACTGTGACACAGCAAACTTATTAGTCATTGTTATTTTTTTTGTACCTTTACATAGTACACAAATATTATTTGCAAGGCGCAGTTTTATAATTATTTTAGGTGTAAGTGTATTTTATTTTGTTATTGCGTCTAAAGATGACGTTAAAACTCATGTCACAAGAGTATAAACTGGGCATATGATTTGAATTATTACATCAAAGTTCTTGTATAATATTTTATTTAATTACAGTAGATTTTATTATACGTTTTATTTTATTTTATTTTATTTTTATTGATTGAATCTTATTATATCAAATTTTATTGGTTTATTATATTCTATAGGTTTTGGGGAAACACCGATTTTGAGAATTAAAATACTTTGAGGAAGTATTGGAATTTGGGGGTACAAAATGAGAAAGGAAAATTGGTGAAATCATTTTAACTGTTAGAATGGGAAATCCTAATTTTTGAAATGGCCGACTTTTTTTGACTTAGAAAATTTTAGCCAAATTTTATTTTTAGATAAATAGGAATATAGTCTATGTATTAAGTATTAACTAACTCGGGACAAATAAATATCTACTTTTAAGTGCAAACACCTCGTGCAGGTAACACCGCGGGGTGATCCCTACAGTACTTATAATAAATCAATAAAATTAATGATTTTTATTATTTATTTTCGTATAATAAACAAAAAAATTTTAAATCTAACATAAAATGTTCTTTTTTTGACAATTACACATCAACATTAGTTTAATTTACTCTGGCTTGTTTATAATTTTAGCGCTTAGTTAAATTAATTGCGTGGCTTTGGTTAGAATGTTGAAAGAAATAAAATTATTTATAATAATAGGTTTGAATATTCAGTTTCACAGATATTTTAATAGAAATTAATGAACTATTCTCATTTTAAATTAATTTTATCTTTCTTCCTTTTTATTTAATAAACTTTAGCCATTCAAAGTTATAAATTTTAATTTTTCTTTTGATAGAAGTTTGTTTTGTAAAGAAAGAATAGAATAATTCTTTATCTTGTTTGTCTACCATTTCATTTAATATTTTGGTTTAGTTTATTTTTACGTCACTTTTCTGTCATAAAAAAAATTCAATTATTTTTTTTTGTCATTGTGAAATATTTTTATGGTAAATAATTAATATAGGATAAATGTTATTTGATAAATGTTATGTTCGCGAATACTGTGAAAAATCAAATAAAAGTGTAAAATTTTTAAAATAATTTATTTTATTTTACTAATAAAATAACTAACAATAAATTCTATTAAATAAAAGAGTCATGATGAGAAATATTTAAGATAAATTGTTTCTTGGAATTTTTTTATCAAAAATTACAAGCATTTTAAGATAAATGTTCTTATGTGGTAATAGGAAAAAAATTAAATATTAAAAAAAAAAACATAATAATTTGTGAAAAACTAAAAAGAGAAGAGTATTAGAAATTAATAAATTTAGACGTAAATTATGGTTATTGTTAAATTACTATTTTGGAAAGCAGATAATTACTAGTTGAGAAAATTTAATTTAGACTACGACCTTATAGCATCTATCAGCCTTATTATTTGTTTATTATTTACTACCAACGCTTTTAGTTCTTTACTTTGCCCTTTCATTTTGCCTTTCTTTTTAATATAATTTGTTGGTTATTAACATCAGAATTTAATAGATTTAATTTTTCATTTAAATTTTGTAAACAGGACGAACCACGCGAAAATAGCAATGAATATGATAAATATAACAAAGTGATAAAATAAAAAATTAATAAATTTTTTGTATAATTCAAAATTTACAATAAAATTGCTGATTTATTCACTTTGCATAAATATTTTATTTTGAAATCTTTGTAACAATATAAGATATTTAACATTAAAATATTTTTGCGTAAATAAGATTCTTTTGCTGTAGAGTAAATAATAGTTACTATTGCATCGATCAGACAAGTTCATGTTGATAGTTTAAACTAGGGAAGTTGGCGCGTCCGAAGCGTTAGATTTTCCTAATTGCGTAAATCACTACTCTATTACTAATATCAGATATGATAACATTACACAACGTAATCTACTAGCGCAATTTATTAACGTAATTGCGTAATTGTTAGTAGATGGAGTTTTATTTCCTCTGTATTTTTTATAAAAAATTTATGTAAATATTTACTAAATTAATATGGATGCGTTGTTAAAGCAACACTACACGTGACGCGTATTATTGCCAATCAATTGTTTCACATGATATTTGTTACACTTGTTACACCTGATCTTGAAAGTCCTTCGGACAATAATACTAGTACATAAAAAGTATAATATACTGGGTGTTTGATGTTAAAAGTTTATGAAGACAATATGATCGTAAATATATCTGATAGCCATTAATTATTTAGTAACTTTAGAATATAAAATAAATTAGAAAAAATTACATTTTGATGTATGAATATAATTGAATTTTTTTTCATTGATTAATTTTAATTTGTGATAGTTAACGTAAGATTACGTGAATTTTATAGTAATTTTCAGCCTGCCACATTATGATCCATTTTTATAAGGCTGAACATTCAAGCCAGTCCTATACTACCAAATATATCAAACTACAGCTTAATTAACCTGAACTAGCTAAAAAATTCGCTAATATCAAATGTTTATCAGTTGAATTACAAATATTATATATCATAGCATCATATTTACATAAATTACATGATAATATTATCTACTGTGCGTAGTCAGTAAGCATTCTTAGATCTTATGACGACTTAAACTTATTTTATCGCATGGCCTTATAAGATCATGCTGATTTATTTGATCGATATTTTCATTATTGAGCATATTGGTATTAATAACCAATAAAATTACAACACCGTACAACGTTAAATAGTTATTGGATGAGGGAATAGAAATATCAGGTCGAAGACCGTTAGACCGATATCCCTATCCAATAACTGAGTTATAGACTTATAGTCCGGTCATTAGGAATACTGCGATGACCAATAGGAATTAATGCTACTAATAACGATTTCAATATTGGATGTCTCGTAAAAATATTGGTCATAAAAATTCCGCATATTCCTAATCGACTTGAACAATAGCTATAAATTATAATACTGTATAAATACAGGGTCTATTATTAAGCTGTGCCCATTTTTTCAGGTTGGAATTACGATAACGTCAGCCAGTATCTCCAGTATCTAAAAAAGTTAAAAAATTATCGATAGGAATTATCACAAAAGAAATAAACTACGTTATTATTTGTTATTATTTTAATCATTTGTCTAAACTCAAATATAAATTTCTGCATATTTATTAACATTTTAAATTTGGATTTTACAATGTAAAGATTTTATTTCTCATTTTAAATTTTGTTAAACACGTGAAATTGCATAAATATAATAAATATAGAAAAGTAGATAAAATTAAAAATTAAGAAATTTGTTGTAGAACTTCAGTTTCACAATATGATCCTTGAATTTAATGAAAAGAATTATATACATTATTTACTCTGCATAAGTATTTTGTTTAAAATTCTTTATAACGATAAAATATATTCAAAAGATGTAAAATTAAAATATTTTTATGTAATTAAGTTTCTTTGGCTAACCGGGAATTACTTTTAACATCAAGTTATTTCATAAAAATAAATTAGAACTAATTACATTTTGTTTTATTAAAAGTAAAAACAATCATTCGGCTTACACAAAAAAAAATCAGGATTATATTCAGATTGACCCAGATATGTTCGCACCAAAATCCATACATATAAATTTTTTTTTGACTGCGGATAAACAAAATTCTAATCTTGAAATTTTGAATAAATTATTAAATTTTGTATTTCTCATTTTAGCTTCCAGAATGTTATTTTCATGTATAACATTTTTCTCCATAAAAATTGAAAATAAAATATGAATATGTTAGTATTATTGTAAAATTTAGAATTGACGTTGTCAGTACTATAAAACTCATGATCTAGGATATTGGGGAAACATACCTGTCGGGATTTCAACAATAAAACCAAGTCTATTTCATAGAATTTATAGCTTTTAAAATAAACTTCGCGACTTTTAACTTGTGACTTTATTCAGGACTCCGAGCAATATATAAATAAGATTCCTCTCCAGGGTCAGAATTACATAATTCCACCTGGAACTATCTAAAAAAAAGGAAGGATCTACACGTTAGTTTGGCACAAATTCCGTATTGTTACCTCTTTCGGGTCCTCTTTAATCTTTATTCATGGCTTTTTTAATAATTAAATTCATTTGTAAATAAGCTTCATGGAATTGTATTTAATGTAAAAATTTAATCTAGTAATTGAATCCCCAAATTCTTATACATAATGTCAGCTAGAATTTATCTGATGCTTGCTGGTACAGTATTATCGAAGTTCCAGCCTGAAAAAATGCGTGTCCTATAGTAATAGTAAGTTTGGCGCAAAATAATTAGCGATTTAATCAGATTCACTACATAAAATTAAAGAGCTATGCAAAAAAATTCAATAAAAATTCAGCCGGATTTTGGTTGAAAACCGAATATTTTTCACCCAATTATAAACTGGATGGAAACTGTAAAATCTGGATATCCAGGGTTGATCCAAGTACGGATGATGGATGTAAGAGGAAGGAAGATTTTGTAATATAAAAATAGATAGTTTTAAATTATTTGAAAGGATATTATGCAAAATTTTGTTATCAAGATGAAATAAATGAATTTTATTTTTTGGTACGACTTCATAGAGATACTAATTTACGTTAATTGCAGAATAAAAGTTAGGACTTAGGATATGCCGTAATGAGTTTTTTACTTAGTAGTCACATACCGCCTGAACAATTATCTGCAGCTAATAATATTATGTAATCATGTGATTATAAACGAAGTGTACTTTATTTATTGTTATATACAGATGGATTTGGAGGAGCATCAAATTTACTACCAGCTTACCGGATCTATCAATTTTGGACACCTCAAAAAAGTGGTGGTCAATACCAACAGTAGAAAATTCTATTGGACATACATCAATCATGATTAAAATTTTATGATTTCTACATTTGGTAAATATTATATCGTAAATCTACATAATAATAGGGTAATTAATTTTTTTGAATTTTTGAACTTTTTGGGAGAAATTATTGTACAAAAAATTATGATGGAAAGATATAATTTATAAATTCTTGATGAACAAATAGTAATTATAACTAGGTGTTTTTTTTTACTTAAAAATTTATATATATTCATCTAAGTAATATAGCTACTGTAGTTTTGTGAGTTTATTATTTTAACTTTGAAATTTCTATAATTTTCATATACAGTACGTGATTTAATAGATGGATACAAAAAAAATATTGATAACTTACATGTCCAAATATTGGTAATAAATTATAATAAATTTTCATATTTCATTACGATAAATAATGATAAAAGACATAATTTGTAATTTAAATTTTAACACAAGATTAATATGTGATTAAAATTATTTTCATTCATTGATTGTTAATTCGTAATCATTAACGACAATATCACGTGGTTGGAATAGTATTAATTTCAGTCCGCATTATGGTGGGTTTCGTTCCGGCATTAATTTATCGATCATTAATTTGTTCATTATTAATTAATTTTAAATTTTGTTTTAACTAAGAAACTTTTAAATAAATTAATGAATTGTAATTCAAAAAGAGTATAAATTATACATGTTTATTTATGTCATTATATTGATGATAGATATTATGTATAATTATAAATTTATAAATGTAAAAATTTATTATATGTATACAAGAAAAAACCAAAACATGTTATTCAATATTTTATATTTGCTTAACTTGAAATACTTCATAATTTTCAATATTAAAAATTCCAAGTGAAATAATATTTCTTTCATAATCTATTTGAGTACATGAAATAATTTTTCCTCTGTGAGTACATTGAAGATCATAACTAAAACCAAGTTTATCATTCTTTGAATCATAAATTGCATACTCTTTATTTTTGACTCTACTTAAAATGGGATTTGATGAATCTATAATTGATTTAAATGAAAAAATAAAACTATAACATGTTACCAAATATTTATCGGATCCACTCCATTTTAATGGATTATAACCTCCAATAATTTCATCTTTACTTTCTAATTTGATTATTACAATTGTAGCTCCTTTTTTATAACATTTTTCTTTAAAAGTTTCAACACCAAATCCATCTCTACTTCCACGTAAAAGCAAATTGAATTTATATTTAAGACTTTTTAAAGAATTAGATACTTCATCTAACTTATTATCAATCCAACAATCAATGTGATAAATATGATCTCCCTTAATAATTAATGAATCTATAGAAATTCTTGGTTGTAAGATTTTTGTACTTATCGGAATTTCTGGATCTATAAAATATAAATTAATTTCTTTTTCAAGTATGCTAGGTAAAAGTGCAGACAATGAATGTACTTTTTCATAATAATCATCTGGTGGAATTTGAAAGAATCTAACATGTGGAATAAAATTTTGAATTGTATGCTTAATAATTTCAACTTCCTTAGATTTCCAATTAGATGTATGAGAACTAACAGTTGGATTTTTTGCAATGGCCCACTTTATTAAATTATTCCAAATATCAATCTCTTTCATATTAAAATAATCATTTTTAATAAGTGAAATTAAAGAATTATCTATTAGTAAGTTTAAAAATAAATTAGAATCATTAAAAAATTTCAATGCATTTTTACTAATATAATTACTAATAATATCATAACCTCTTTGATCATAAGAAGAAATCATATTAAGAGCATTAAATAATAAAATAATATTTTCCTTATTAGATAATTCTGTAAAATGTTCATGAAAACAATCAATTAATTCATCAATTAATTCAATTTCATCTGCTGTATTAAGTAATTCATCAAGTTTATCCATGTTTTCATCTAAAGATATGGTTCCAGTATAAATGAATTTTAAAATAATTCTAAGGATATCAGGTTTAATATTTGGTTTATTAAATATAAATATATTTCCTTCTTTTTTTGCCCAATATGATGATAAAGCTGTATTAAAATAAGTTGATCTAATACGTAATATATTAGAATGTGCTTTAAAAATTTCTGAATTAGATCCTTCACCAATTTGAATATTTACATCATAATCATCAACACAATTATTAAGTTGATCTGAATTTTGTAATAGTGAAGCTGAGATGGTTTCATTAAACATAGTATAAATTCTTTAGCAACCGGTTACAAAAAAAACTAAAATTAAAGATTGTAATATAGAGTATATACATACTGTATATCATATACATTATGGCTAAAGATTACTAAAATTACTAAATCGATATCATATTTTATCAAAACTGATCAATATAAAGCCAAAATTGCTTTTCCAAAACCTGATTGGCCAATCATAACCTTAAACTCGGAATTCAGGAAATTTCACAAAATATTTCAATAAACATTTTGATCCAGCGATTTAATTTTGAATATTTTTTTTTTATGAAATTTGTCTCAATAAGACAAGTTAAATGACATACACTTATTTCTGTAGGACCGAGATATGATGATTGTAGTGTTTTTAAATTACAGAGATATTATTTCATAAGATTACATTACGAATTATTTTCAGCTTGCACTATCTGCCACTTCTGCCACTATGGTCATTTTGCAATAATTTAATCAACAATCAATTTGATTGAATTCTAAAATCAATATGATATTGAAATTTATTCTTCTGCTTACTAACTTCACATTCAAAGGGCTAATTTTATCATATCCTCTTGATAGTCCTTCACAGATTTAAAAAATTCAATGATTAATCAAGTACATTAAGAACACCCATATGGTAAAATACTGACTTCACTTAAGCAATATGATATTTAATCATTACTGTTCCAATTTATTTATTGTAAACTCAATAAACTTTTACTACATATATTAACATGCATAACAATAATTGAGATATAAATTATTAAAATTAATATCATATAACATTACATTCTAATATACTTAATGAATAAGTCTATATAAAACAATGAATTATAAAAATTTTATAAAAATTTTTATTTAGTAACTCCATATTTTAATGCTTTAAATAATTCTAAATAAAAAAAAAAGTAAAAAATATTCAATCAGATGTTAATTCAGCACATACTATTGATTAATAAATAAATAAAAATTATTTTCGTTTCTCAAATTTATGTTAATAATTATAGTAGCTATTTTAGAGACAAAGGATTTTATCTTTTAATTTGAATTATAGAAATACAATAAAAACAAAAACCATTTATTTTTACAATATGGATAAAATTTAAAAATAAAATATTTAATGTATTTATATCTATATGTTACCTTATAAAATCTTTGTTCAATAGATTTCATATGTCCATTAAAGTTTTATTACATTGCAATTATGTCTAACCTATTTGCTATTTCTTTTTATAGAATAATTGTAAATTAATCTTAAACATTTAATTGTAATAATAAGAGTAATAAATGAATATTCTTTATTATTATATATTGTATATATTATACATTTAAATTTAAATAAATCACTAAAGTGACGGTGACAAAGTCACCACACATCAGAATCCTCTAGTTTTAATAATAATAATATAACCTTAAAAATTATTTAAATTACAAACTAAGAATTTCTTATACTCTTAGTGTTTAAATAATTCAATTTCAAAAAATTTCAAAATAAAATAATGATATCACCTTTAGTCTAGTTTATAGAATAATTTAAAATCCCTCTAAGAAAATCAGATGTATTAGTAAATAAAAAGTGACAATTATTATAAATATTATGTGCAATTTTTGTAAAATAAACAAACCATCAGGAATTTCCAATTCTTCTTGTTCTTCTGAATGAAGATTTGGATTATTATATTCATCATCATCTACGAAACAAAAATAATATACAAATACTTATTATCTAAAAAATTTTTAATAGATAAATAATAGTTTACTTACCATCAATATCACCAGTTTGTGGCTGTTGTATTGTACCTCTATAATAGTTATTTTGTGTATCAACTATTGTTAAAAAATAACATTTAATATACTGTATACTATTTATAAATGAACTCTAATTGGAGTATTTATTTATTTAATATTTTACTCACCATTTTTTGAATTTACCCGTAATTTTTTAAATACCTTGGTTACTCCTGTATTACTTGCTAATAAAATTATGATATTAATACCAAGTGATTATCATAAATTAAATGTTTATTCATATTTTAAATTACCTTCAATAACATTACTATTTCTTTTGTTATTCTGGTTACTTGATTGGCCAAATTCATCAACTAAAAATAAAACAATTATTCAATATTACACCATATAATAAATTCAACATAAACTTAAAAACACTTACTGTTTTTTGGAATATTAAAATCGTATAATTTACTATGGAATGCTATGATATAAACAGAGTTATTTTTAATTTTTTATTGATTAATTATTTTTAATAAGAATAAACATTAAATTTATATTACCTTCTTGTTCTTCTGTTAATTATTTAAATTAAAAAAAAAGATTGTATTAATTAATAATAACAAAAATAGTTTAACAAATATTAATAAATTATACCTTCTGTTGCATTTTTAGGTTCAGGTAAATTTTCAAATTTATGAATTTTACTTGTAAATAATTTACTGCTTGTGCTTGCATGGTTTATTTCTTTATTTATATTTGCTTTAGGTTGAGGTAATTCATTTGGATTGTTTTGATAATATAACTTAATTTCTCTTATATTCTTTCGTAGTGTATAAGTGCCAGGTCTTCTTAGTGGATCAGCATCCCAGCATTGTTCCATCAAATTTTTATATTTTAAAGGAACTTCTGATATAATTTTTGGCCTCATACCATTAATAATTTTAAGTGCAAGATCATAATCATGTTCATGATTATTAAATGGTGGTTGTCCAGATGAAATTTCCCACATAAGCATGCCAATACTATAAATATCAGATTTAAAAGTATATTTATTTCCATTAATAATTTCAGGTGCTATATAAGGAAGATTTCCATATATGCTTGTTGATGGTTTATCTGCGGGGCCACAAAATCCAAGATCACTAATAAACCAAAGATCATTAAATTGTGAATATAATATATTTCCAGAATGTAAATCTCTATGAATCAGATTCTCCCTATGAATCCTATCAAGTGAATCAATAATTTTATAAATAATTTCAATTCTGTCTTTCCATACTAATTGATTATGTTTCTGTTGTAAAAATTCTCTTAAATTAGAATCTGCCTTTTGCATTACAAGCATATAATTTCCATTTGATGAATTTTGTGTTAAACCATAACATTTAACAATTTGTGGCCATTTATTACTTATAATTAAATGTGATTTAACCTATAAAAAAATAAATTAAAATTTTATTAATAATAATAATATAAGTTTTTAGGTATTCTTAGATTACAAACCTCTTCAAACCAATCTTGATTTGCATTTTCAATATTTTCTAATTCTTTTAGTATTACATCAAGATCTCCAGATCTTTGTAATTGTTGATTCTCAGAATCCCATTCTTCATATCCTCCATCAATCCAAGTTGCTGTATAAATTTTAGAAAATCCACCTTTTGTTAGATATTCAATATTTTGTAAATTATTATATGGAATCCATTCAATTATCATATATGGCATAAGTGACTCAGTTTGACATTTTTGTATTAAATTATCAATATCATTATTTCCAGATGTCCAATTTGAAAATTTTGCTTTTAAATTATTTTGAACACAATATTCACAATATGTCATAGCCAAACATTCTTGGTTACAATTTTCACAAATTCTTCTTGTCCCTTCATTATAAAGAATTCTCTCTCGGTCATAATATTTACTACGTATTCTTATTGCTTCACTTTTTTCATCAGTTGTAAGAGAATTGTCAGCAAGAATTGTTTGTTGCATAAATTCATGTCCTGTGTGGAGGTCACCATAAATATTATAATCAATTAATGACCATGCTCTATTAATTGCTGCATTAACTAAATTTCTTCGAATTGTAGACATAATATTATAGGTTTTCAAATTTTTTTTTGTCAATGAACTAAAGTGTCATTTATGCTTTTTTAACAAAAAACTCCGGATTCTCCGGATTGCGTAATTACAAATTTAAATTTAGTATGATCTACCAATGTATTATGTTTCACAATGTTTCAATGTTTCACAACATTTCACCGTATGACGTTTGTGATATTGTAATTAAATTAAGAAATAAACTACCTAAAAAGGAAATAAAAGTCTTTTTTAACGAAGAAAAAATATTATATTGCAACTCATTGTTTAAAAAAAAATTTTTTTCTTATTATCTATTCTTTTTTTTTTAAAAACAAAAAATTCAAAGTCTATAAATAATAATTCATAAATAATAATGCGCAGAAATTGATCGTTGTCTTAGACTTTTCAGTAAAGGAAAAAATTTTAAAAAATAAAAGATATTAAATTAATAATATCATTCATAAAAGACGAAAATAAATCTATCTTCTCACTTACCAAGTGCAATGTAGCCATAAACCATGCGATAATTAGGCATTAAAGATGGTATAAAATTAAGCATGAAGATATGAAATGATTTAATTGTAACAGCTCCCTGAGGTTGAGCAAATTCAACTTATCAGTGAATTGCGGTTTCGAAAATATACTATTTTTAATTTAGCAGTTAATTCTTATTTTGTTATGAATTCTTAATTTGTATTAAATATACTTTATTAATTGTTCACTTATTTAACGTACAGCCCAATTTAAATACGTATAACAATTGTTAAACTCAAATTCATGTTAGATGATTGGAATCCTACAGAGTCAAATGAGGGAGTGTTTATTTCTAATAAAATCGTGCATGTGACTTCCAGTTCCTTTAGTTTTACTATCATAAAAAAAAAAAAATCATAAATCCTTTGTTTACAATAACAGTCAAACGTTTGGATAGTATTTGAATACCTCTTTTGATTATGAAAAAATTTCTTACTTTAGAAAATTATTTTAATTAGATTAAATTTTTTTTTTTTTTTTGTTTGTACGTAATGATCTTTTATTATGGAATAAAATAGAGATATTCGTTTTTAATACATACTACATGATAATGAATATAGTAAAGTAATAAAATACTACAAACTATTTTCTTATAAACTACAAGGAATATATCAACTAGTAGCTTATACATTAACTAATCTAACATCAACAATTATAATTAGTATTTTGCAATTATTATTAAGATGACTTATAGAATGTATGAAAAAGCTTATCACTTTTTTAATGTTAAATTTGTTAAATAATATTTGCTGCGGGATAAGTCAACCATATACTGTAGTTGGCAGGCAATGATTTAATTATTTAGTAAAAATACATTTATATAATATTATGGAACGATATATTTTCAAAATAGTAAAACTTAAAAAATTCTACAAATTTGTCGTTAAATAAATACAACCGAATTTTAAACCAAAAAAAACTATATACAGAAGGATTGGACTATTACCTTTTTGTTTAATATACAGTACATCCGTGAGATGATAAAATGACTGTTTCGAAAATTTAATTTAAGCTTTGAAATAGACGGTAATGGTCAGAATCCCGATATAATACAAACCTGACGTTCACAATTCTGTCAAATCGTAATCCCAAAAATTCAAAATTCCGAACGCTCATTATTCCGACATTTAATCCTCATGAATACAAAAATTTTTATCTGATATTATAAATAAAAATTATATATAGCAAAAAATTTAATTTTAATATACTGTAAATCAAATAATTAAAATTTATTATTTCTAACTAATAACATTATAAATATTAATTCTAGAATTTTGCGAAGTAGTATTAAAATTATTAAATATTATTAATATTATTAATTTTTAAATTAAAAACATTAATTCTTGCGAAATATTTTAAAGATCTTTACATATTAATAAAAATTTTTAATTGATACTTAGTTTTGCGACGTATTAATAAAAAAAATATATATTTAAAACATTTAATTCTTGCAAAACATTTTAAATTATTATATATTAATAAGAATATTACTTGTTGCCGAAGTATTACAAATTATTACATCTAAAAAAAAAAATAATAATGCTAAATTTAAAAAAGTGTCAGATAAACGTGACCCTTCGATGAGATTATGATTGAAACCGTTCGGAATAATCATGTACTGTAAATTTGGATAATTACAGATAACTCTAGTCAGGAGATTATTTCCTTTTTTAGATACTGGATGGCATTATTATAATTCCGGCCCTGAAAGAGACGCTTCAGTTAGAACTAGTAAATTTTTTTGTCTGTGCCTTACCTACATGAGATTTTTCCGGGGGTTTGGTTTGTATTATAATGAGATTCTTCGTTGGGATTTTGAATAGTTCTCGTACATGTTATTTAGCAATCCAAATTCCTATTACGTGTTTTAAAACTATTCATTTGCTACTATTTAAATCTATTTAAATTAAATTTACATTCAGGTATTCAAATTGATGAAGTTCTTTACTCTTGTTCAGATAATTTTTTGAAACAAAATTTCTTGCAATCAAAAAAGCAGTTACAATTTGTTTATATAATCAAAAAAGTTTGGTTACGTTAAGAAAAATTATGAATTGTTTGGTGCGTCTGCGCCTGATCTATTCCGTATTTATAATATAGTTTTTTCTATATACTATGGTTAAACAACTTGACCTGCATTTGAACCATAAAAATATGTAGTTATCGTTTAATTACTGTATTAAAGTCTTATTTATTTTTATTTTATTTTTACTTTTTTTGTTTTGTAGAAATCGAAGAAAATAAACCAAGTGTAAATATGCATTTTAGATTTTTTTTAAACCGTAAACATAGCTACGTGATTATCAACTATGATTTTATGTAGATCCTGGCTCCTTTGGGCATCTCGAAGGTATTTATCTTCGAAATTTTTATTATTTTTTTTTTTCATTTAAATTTTTTATTTTTTAAAGGCTTGCTGATGAATTTTTAAGTTTACATGACTTCCCTTTTTTAAAGTTTTCCTGTTAATATCAATTTTTTAACGTAATTTACTTTTTTATTGTAATTTGGTATTTTTTTTTTTTTTTTTTTTTTTTTTTTTTATTTTATTTTTTTTTTTTTTTTTTTTTTTTTTTTTTTTTTTTTTTTTTTTTTTTTTTTTTTATCATTTTTAAAATTAGTTTTATTTTGTTAGCTTTCTGAAACTTTTTAAAGAATTTATTTTTTCTCGTTTTTTTTTCTCATTAAACTTTTTTATTTTTATTATAATTTAAATTATTAAAAATTCTAAAAACTTAATTTTTAGGTGTATTTTATAATTTTTTTTTTTATTTTTTTTTTTTTAGCACCCCAGGTTTCTACTTTGTAGAGAAAGACTTAAACGAACTGAACTTATAATGAAGGATTAGACTTTCAATTGTACTAAAGAAATGTAATATTTTTTTAGTTTTTAGACTGCTGGACTCTCTAGAGGGCCGGACTTTAGGAAGGAATTAGAACATGTTGGAACTGCTAACAATAATAAAAATATATTTCAATTGATTTATTCGTAAATACAAATCTGTATTCTTATAATAAACATAGGAAAAACAAAAATTAGATATAATATAACCTAGTAAGAGTGTACACAGTATTTATCTCTACTAAGAACGGAATATAATTGTTTACACTATATCTAAGTACATGAGAATGAAATTTATCATCTATATAAAATTTTCTGTATTTTGTTGCTTCGTATAACATATACTTTAGTGCGTTTTCAACACGGATACGCTTTCCTAGGTAATAATCTTGCATAAAATAATGGTCACTGCCGGGGTCCTTAGTAATTTGAGCCATTGCGAAAAACAATGCACGTTTTCCATTCATAGAACTTTCATCAGTCGCCATGAGATAATAACCTCCAGTGATAGGTTTGCCAACGTTCTTCTCCCCGTATTTAATATCTACATAATTATCTTCAATAGCGGATTGTTCGCTTAACATCAAACCTTTAAGAGAACTCGTAAGAATTTTTTTTTGGTTGTTCGTCATAACAATCGAAAAAATTTTCACAGAACTCATTAACTTTACTTTCATCAATTTCGAAAACGCCTGCTGCAACTCTTTCAGAAATAGAGCCACCACACGAACTTCCATGAGCTTTACAACTATCACGAAGTATCCATTTATAATCTTCTTCCATATCTTCGAAACCTGATAATTCTTCTTTTCCTTTTTTTACCAACGACATTATAATGAAAAGTTTCTTTTTATAAAAGCAGTAGATGAAAGTAAGAGAAGTTAATTTTTGAAGAAAAAAAAACTTACTGTTTGATCTTTCATTTATATTTACGATATCCGTTTTTTCCCTCCTATTCGAGAAATGATTAAAATACTGATCATGCCGGATGAAGGAATAAATGACATCTAACATCAAAGATGAAATAAATAAAATAGTCTAGTATTATACTTTTCGCCAAACATAATTCATTAAAACCGCAGTGATCAACTAATTATGAACTTTTGTTTAAAGTAGTGCTCCGTACGGATCGGATCAGACCCGGGTTATTGACCCGACCCGAATTTTTAAATCGAATCGGGGTTGATCATTTTAATAACTTGTAACCCGCATGACCCGACCCGTCGGGTTAGGGTCGTACTGTTGATTTGACCCAGATCAACCCGGGTGACCCGGATGACGCATTTTTTTT
>JADRCO010000797.1:0-26316 GCA_021464525.1 Rhizophagus sp. LPA8_4_AMF
GTATTTCTAAAAATAGATGAGAGCTGAATTTGTAGTAAAATTGCGGGCAAATTTGCCCGCAATTAGTGATGGGACTTAAAAAATTTTTCTTTTTTTTTTAATTTAATAAGTATTATTAAGTACTTATTAATTAATTATTAAATAAAAATTATTAACTTAAAAACTAAAAAGTCCTATTGCTAACTCGATTATTAACTTAATAAGTACTTATTAATTACTTATTAAATAAAATTATTAATTTACAACTTAAAAAGTCCCATCACTACCCGCAATTGCCTACAGTTTAAGGGATAGTATTAATTGAATGTTAGTTATAAAATTTTTACAAAATCATGTAATGCATTGTAATGTAACTTATTTTTGATTGAAAAACTAGCCAATAAAAAATTTTTTATGAATCACATGATTGTGTTATTGAGCACCAGTGATGTGATTTAAAAAAAAATAAATGATTGCAAATTGCAATGCACTGTTAACGTAGTTAACAGGTGAATACTAGTAATTTATAATAATTAGCAACATGGTTTTGATTGGTCACCGTAATGTTCCCTAAAAACCCCTTTTTTTGTTCGCATTACACAACAAGTTCAGCCCAACCAAAACAAATGAAACCCGACCGAAAACCCAACTGACCAGTAATGAACAGGGCTTATGTTTATGGTAACACAGATGTCAAATTATGCGACAAATAGAGATCAGACTCAAAAAAAAACAAAGTCGCTATAAAAAACGCGAACGCGGCAGTCACGTGAACTGTGACGGTTAGACAACACTATAAAAGCGAACCTCAGATCACGCTAGAAAAGTATAAAGCGAAGGAGCTTATCAGTTTCTCGCGTTCTCGCAGAAGGAGGACTTGAGAATAATTTGTAAGCAAAGGGTTAACGGCTTGCTAAAAGTAAGGAATTTAGTATGAGAAATTTTTTTTTTTTTGCATTTTTTCAGAATATCTGAGGGTATAATAATATTATAATTTTCTTTTAGAAGGCTGAAACCTTCTTTGTATTAAGGAATAAGAATATGTCCAGCGCAACATACTCGCTTCGTTCAGGTAAATATTGTGTATTACTGATGATATGATGATACTTATCTTGGTTTAAGTTATGCTGACAATCCTTTTGTTTTTGTGCTTCTCAGCATATCAAATAACTCGAAAGTTCGTACGAAACGAACAAGAAAAAACGAATACGAGTAGATGGCAACTTACTCATCTGCCAGGGATTTCATTTCTTGCTTTATGAGAAAGCGAGGATAAGGTATGTGCAGACGAAGCAACTGAAAAGAAAAGGACTAAGATAGATGACTAATTGATGATCGTATGAAAAAATAGATAGGTTTCCCGCAAGAAATAGGATAGAAACATCGTCATGTATCACGTCAACTTCAAGTTCCGCAATTTCGGAGACTTTTATGGCATTTAAAAAGTTGTACATTACATCATCAATATAATTTATGCGGTTTGATCATTAGAAATGCGTTTTTTGATATTTCGCCCAGTGGGTGACCCAACTTTGTAATTTAGTGTTGTTCACCACACTACCGTTAGTATTAATAAAACGAGTCTACCTTACATAATTTTTTCCTTGCAAAAAATGTTCCCTTAATATTTGTTGTCATTGCTCATGATACACTTTGAGAATAATCGAGTCTTGGCATTTTTTCTTGATACGAAAATTTGTTCTGTTATCTTCCACAGCCTTGAGGGAAGGGTGAGTTAATGGGAATCATATCTAACTCGTTTACTTCGCAAATTTAGTGGTCATTTAGCAGCTATGGAATCAAAATTACCTTGGGAGTATGCTGTTTCACAAGCTCATCATGAGATTGATGCGTATATGGAATAATTGATACCAATTAATTTTATTAATTTGAAACCTGATTCTTCAGAAGAACCTGACATAACTGACACAATAATTATTGAACAGGTTGTTAGTGAGGAGCATACTGGAGTGTTAAAAAATTCTTGAATATAATACCAGCATATATTCAAAATGGAATGTTAAACCCTGCAATGCCAACTATTCATCTCCGGATCTCTGGTGATTTGGGCGAAAAGTGAAGCACGTCTTCTCAAATAGGCTCGAAGGCGGTATTTTAATTTAACTCGAAATAATTCACTCAATGTTCTTAAAGATCCCGGCCTTTCTCGAGATCGGCTAATGCATCCAAAAATTCATTGTGCTCTCTTGATCCAGACGAAGTGGATTCAGAAAACATATCGAATATTCGTTCTTTACTTGTTCAGAAATATTCGGAAAGCATCTCGTAAACGAATGATGGGCCATTTGGCTTGAAGAAGTTCGTCCCATGCCTTTTTTCCACAACGGGCCAACTGTTATATGGAAGTAGATCATCTCAATCAAACTCATTGCCATCGTTCTTCATTACCGGTAAACTCGTCATCTATCTGGAATTGGCTTTAAGATTAAAATTGGTTAGTAAGTTTCGTCCATAGTTAATGAAAGATATATAGTACTCATCTTTAATTTATCATTCTAAATCCTCTTCGACTATAAACAGTGGTATGGGTGGGTCGTGAAACTTCGTATCGGTTAGTAGGATTTGCTACGACGAATCCTAGTCGAGTGAAATCCCGGCACCGGAACGACGTTCACTTGATCGGAATAATTGATTTCTCGTTACAAAATAATTGGATCGATCATCTTTGTAACAGAATGGTATTTTTTCTGCAAGTCTTCCACCTCTTGTCCTCACATATACTAGTTTGCGATCAATAACATTTCACGAAAAATAGTATATAGCCGAAATGTCTAGCAAACAACGATTTCGAAGTTGATATTGAGAAGGATAAGTCTGTTAACAAAGGAGGCTATTAACTGGATATCAAGGTTGAAAAGGAACCAGAGTTCGATAATTTTCCTCAGACAAACTCAAGCTATGAAAAGTAGAAATTCCTGAAGAACCGTGACGATCGGCTGAACAATCTCTCACTCTAGGATCAATCCGAATTTCTTGTAACAAAAAAAAGATCCCAAACTCATCGGCCGAAGAACGTATTCAAATAGTCGAGCCGCCCGTGTCAACCGCCACTTCGAGCCGTGAACAGGAATTGCTTGTCGAACTCGAATAAGTCTGTCTATGGTACGTATTTTTTCCTTACTCGTGGTCAGCGAAATTGTAGATTATGAAAAACAGTCTACTGTCCGAAAAAAGATTCTTATTGAACCTTTCTTTTACGTCAGAGAGTTTGATTTTATCGTGATCCTGAGACGGACTTAATCATTCAAGTGGACAGTGAATATCGAGCACGTGACCCTGTACTTGAATATGATGGAGCAGTACTCAACATGTTAACCGACAGAGAATACTTTTCTCAAAATGACTGCTGTTCGTGACTATTCATTGAGACTCTATCGAAACCATTCAACGAATGGACCTTTCCAAATTATGTGAGCTCTATTGTCTTGGTGACGATTCGAGACTCGTTTTTTTCTTGTGGTTCTGTTTACATTAAGAATGGGAAGTATAAAGAAACGTTGCGTAAACGTTTAGGCGAATTGGAAACGCGTACTGCAACAACCCTCATCAATGTATCCTATGAAGCTACAAAAGAATCTATTCATTATCTCGCCTCAGCACCAGTATTATTCGCATATCGAAGTAAAATTCAAGATAGTACGACGTTTTATTTAACATATGGAAGGAAAGCAGTTTTACCAACAGATAAAGAAGTTAAAGGAATAAATATGATTAAAAGAATTGAAATTTGATTGAAGAATTACCAACTTTCCCGTTTAAAAACCAAATAATAATAGTACCTGAGAACTTGATTGAAGGGAAAACCGGGTACGAAAATCTTAACTATGGAGAGAACGATTAGCTTGACTGAAGTCAAAAAAAAAACCAACTTTAAGCAGAGCTTTTTGCACAGGCCACCGTACAGATGGAACTTCACTATCTCGCAAACGCAAAGCAAACGAAATAGACGAGTGTGATGTGGATAAAGTATGAGGAATTGTAGCGGAAAAATGGTATTCATGGAATGGACGCTAGGAAACCATCGTTTAAATTATCGAAGATTCTATTTGTCGTGTACAAAGATGTGGGTATGAAGAAAGGCATGCCAAAAAAATCCTTGGTCATTATTTGGAGGCACAGAAACCGTTGTAAGCTTCTCAATTCTCAAAGTAGAGGAAATAACAAGGATAAGGCCATTGAGTAATCTTGCGAAAAACTCGAATTTCATGTATCATGGGCTGCGGTCTGCGTCTCAAGTTACATAATAAATTTTTCCGCATGACCTGTTTGTGACAAATGTCACGGTTTTCCATAATCTAACTTGTATCACTTCGGGGTATGAAGTATCTTCACGTTTACCACATGAACTTGGTCCATTTACGATTTGCCTTATATGCGGGATAGTTCAAATTTTTACTTTAAGGAGCGCTCGTTGATCAGATTTTCGCGACAAGGGTCATATTAATGTCAAAGACTGATTTCAAAATCGATCCTTAGACTCATTACAAATCATGTAAAAAGCTGAGACCTCGGTTAGTGAACATTTTATCCATATTGTGCAAGTGAACAACAATTAAAACGAAAAATGAAACAAAAAAAACTTGCCTTTACGTCATCAACATCCATCAACGATCAAGATCGTAGTTTGTAACAAAAATATAAGGTATGAAAATGCCCGATCATATGTAAAGACCGCTTTTATATATGCTAATCGTCCTATTCCGGTTTATAGATTTAGTTTTGGACATTTTACTATTAATATTCGTCAGGAAATCTTAGTAAAACCATTATCAGTATGTTATTGGCGTAGTGACCTTATCTTCGTCACATGCCTTAGCGCAAGCGTTTGTCTACGTGCCGATTTCAGCATAGTATTACAAAAATTGAATTTACCATAGCATACTTTACAATGTTTCGGCGGAGTTGAATGAAACGTAACGGTAAGAGTGAATCAGAAGTATTGTTTTATCAGTTTTTGTTTTACCTTTTGACTAATTTTTGCTCAATTACAAAATTCTCATGTATAACAATTTTTTATATTGAAAATTTCAATGTAGATATAGAAATGGAATGTTTATTTAAAAATCATAGAAACATGATAAATAGTGGATAGATAGCTAAAATTGATAATTGATTTACAAATTTTCACCTAGATTGGTGATTAGAGTAATTCAGTCAAAAAAGGAATAGTAAGCGTGCTGACCAATTTTTATGCTTATTTATTTTATTTATTATATAATATGCACTCATTTACACATAAATCTTGATTATACAAACGATAAGTATAAGACATTTCACATTTGATAGAATACAAAGATATACAGCAGACTTCTATGTACTGGTATCCTTCCTATATACCGATAATTGCTTATACTGATAAATTTCTGTCAATTAATAAAAAAAACCTTTATTGTACCGATATTATATATGTACCTACTTTTCTTTGCCCCTTTATAATTAAAACATGATAACCATTACACTGATATTAATTCGGACCAGCACTATAAATCTAGCCTGAGTTAACATCAAGATTCCATCCAAATCACATGCCATCTTTAATATAAAGGTAGAAGTTTATATTGAAAATGATTATTATTCCCATAAAATCTAATATTGAAGAGTGACTTTGAGGAATTAGGAATTTTTTTTTAGCTCTGGAGTTTGCATAATGTCGGCAAGAATTGGATTTTGGCATGATATTATGATTAATGACCTATATTTAACGATAATTTGATGTACCGATATATTTTCTCCAAAACAACATAGAGGTCTGACTGTAGTCTTTCCTCTTTAAATGTTGCATAAACATTATCATCATTTTCAGAATCCCCACTTTTTTCCTCATTTTAAGATCCCGCTGCTAAAACAATATGTTCTTTCATTCATTATGATCTAATAATCAAATATAATATAATACACATTTATTATTGAAATCAACATCTGAAGTTTCCATACATGATGTATCATCATCAGAAATGACGATATTATATCCATTACACCTCTTAGCTACTATTCTTTTTATAATTTCAGTTTATAATGTTGTCGCCATGTTTATTTCTGAGTGCAAACATACATGTTTAATATTTTCAAGTCATGTAGTATTTCTTCTGTATCTGTGTTGCCATTCTTAGTCTATTTGCTATGACAGAATCTTTTAAACATGTTTTCTTGAAATCTTTATACTTTTTTAGATCAGGAATAAACCGTTCAATAATATTTGATCATAAAATCATAAAATATGTATTTATCATCCACAATAGGAGTCAACTTTTGCAATTTCATTATTAGAAAATACTTTTTATTACGCGTCACACCTCTCAAAGACCAAAATAAGATCCCACTTTTTGAGATATCCTATAAAGACTTTTGAGATTGTAGGATTTATCCTGATTGTTTGACAATACTCATGACAAGATCACTTTATCTATATTATAAGGGAAAATTCCACGAAAGAACTAATATTCATTGTGCCGAACAGTAATTATATCTCTTTTGATCTTAGATTACATACAGTATTGCCCGCACATCTTTACTTTCCAATGCTTTTATAGAAAGAAATGTTCAAGTATATTTTCCTTTGTTGATAAATATATTATCATTAACACTCTTAGAAATTAGACTATCGAGACGAACTACCAATCATCACTTCACTGTCTATCACCACTTCACTGTCTCTTAGCCAGTATTGTTACTGGTCTACAAGAAAAATTTATCATTCTCTAGAAAGCCAATGTGACAATGTTTTCGTCACTTACTTTGTCGACACAAATCTAACACTCACAGCAGAACAAACTTTACCGTAAAATTTCTGACTTTGTTGACTTTTTTTCAAAACAGCCTTTGTCAAAAATATCGAACGACTCTCTCTCTACGATGTACTTTCTTTGATCTCACTTGTATATTATAAGATGCACTCTTATGATTATGGATTGATGCACTAAATACGCCGATATTGATGATATAAATTTTTCGAGACATCTAGTACGGATATGCACTTCATCCTAGAAAATTAGTAAGGTGGAGTGAGCACAGTTATTATACATATAAGATAGAAAATACCAAAATACCTGTAAGATTTCTGACTCCATCATCTTATGTCAATTTCTGTATTACTTTCTTCTAAGTCTGTAAGTTAGCCTCTATAAATATATTAGATTCTTCATTAATGGTTGATTCAGTTTCAAAGACAATATTCTGATTTTCAATTGATTTATTTCATTTGCGATAATGAGTTGAAATGGTACCTCATGTTGACTTTGCTTTTGACACCTTCAACAACATATGATCTAGTATCATAGGTAAAAAAGAGGATAGATAGATTACTACTTTTTTTCCCTTTTATACGAAAAAATCAGATTACTCTTATTACCTTCCCTGTTAATCTTACCTTGCCAGAAGCCATTAACCGCTTTAGCAATTTGTATTTCCATTTTTTTTTATGAAAATTATAATGATAATCAGCCGGTATCCACAGACACATCAAACATGATAGTTTATCAGTGAATCAACATAGAACAGTCTATTAATGCTGTGATGTGGTAACAGGAAAGGTGGGCAACATCGAATAACATCGATTTGACCTATAATCCTGTTCGAGTTGTTAAGCGCTGTGATTTAATATAACATAATAATCACTTGGAGATACCTGCATGCCTCCAAGCCCACAGAAATGACAATTTGTATTTAATTCTGGAAAGGCTTTCAAAAGTGAAAAGTTGGAGGTAGCTATAAATCACCAACACTTGGGCCAAGGAGTGTCTGACCCTCCCTGAGTCAGGGAGTACCTTTCCAGAATAAAATTGAAACGAAATTATCTTCTTTTTTACATTATATAATGTTTAAAGTACTGTATTTCCAATAAAAAAAAATTACGCGTTAAAGCATAAATTGTATAACCTTAACAGTTAATTTCATCACCTGATCTTCATCGAACACGTATTGCATTTACACGTAATGCTGGCTGAAATTAATTTGCCACCTGTTATTTGTAATGGTGGTTAAAACATCATCCAAAAGTCAGCCGACTGTTAATGGTAATCCGAAATAATTTTCAATAATATTAAAATTTCACGAATGTAATCGGTATAATCGGAAAAAATATCGGAATTTATCTAATAAAAACTGTCATTTCGTTTATAGCATCAATTTTTTGAAATAAAATAAACGATCATCTTTCATGTTTTAAATTTATTTATTACGTTATCATAAAAAAGTAATATATTTATTTATACAAGTAATTACAAATACTGTATAATGATTAATATTGCAATATTACTAACTATACTCTCTCTTTTATTATCCTCTTATTTAATTTTAAACTAAACAATTACCAATTACAATTACCACATAAACCTTTGCCATTTATGAATTTCACTATACCAAATAAAAGGTTTTTGCAAAAATAAATGCTCAGTTTGAGCATTAACAGCAGCATATATTAAAAATTCAATAAATAATCTCAAACCATCAGGTTGACCAATATGTAATCTAAATATATAATAAGGTATTATAAAATATCTAAATTCAAGTAATGGAGATGGAATTAACGAGAGGCATACTGCAATGATGTAAATCAAAACCCAAAGGAATGATTGTCGTAAAGCTTTAAAAAAGGAAAGTAAGGTTAATAACTGTTAAGATTAAAAGAAGAATAAAATTAAATAATTATGCTTTAAATTTTAATTACCTATTGATTCCAATAAAATCCATCCTCCTATCATATAAGCAGGAATTAATAGATACCTTATCAAATAATGTCTTTGATAAATATCCTTCCATATATAAAAAGTGTAATGTCGATTATCACTCAATAAAAACGGATGTTCATATCTAATGGAATTTTTTTTTTACGCGTTTTTTTAGATAAGTAATACTTAACAAAATGCAAATCAAAAAAAAAAAAAAAAAACTTACGTGAAATTATTAATTACAAATATCATTATAATCGCGATTAAAAATAAATATAATCTTTTTCTATTTGAATTAAGTAATTAGTATATAAATATTAATATGATAACTAGATAATAATTAATTTAAAAAATACCTGTCAAACCTTAGATTCCATATACCACTTAATAATCTTTCAACATGCTCAACTTTTAATATAATTGGTGCAGAAAATATTGTTGTGAATGAAATGAAATAAAAGATTTGTGGTATATGTAAAACTGCTACATGATTCGATTTGTCACCTAAATAAATAATATGTAATATAAAAAATAAATATAAATATATAATAACGCGTATTAAAATTATTAAAATTATTTACCTAATACAATTCCACCATTCCATTTAAGAAAAATGACAAAGCCCAATAGGATCAAAAAATAAGAACAGAGTATAGTCAATAGTCTTATAAAATTTTTTGAAACTAATGTTAAGAAACCACTTATTTCTTGAATTGCAATATCTGTAAATTCATAAATTTTTCGAGATAAAAAAAATTGTTATTAGTAGACGAATAATAAAAATTCTTAACAAATGGAATTATTTCTCACTTGATCTAACATTAATTCCTCTGTAATATGTCATTTTTTTCCCCCGGATATTTGATCTTTTATTATTAGAGGACAATAATGCTAACATGGAAGTACCTAAAATAAAACAAACCCAAACAATATTTGTTTGTCTAAATAATACGCTAATGCCTCCAACCTATAAATATAAGTTTAAATTAAATTTATATAAAATATACTTTTGAAAGAAAAGAAAAACCACTTACTAATGCACTCATCCAATATCTTTCTTCAATAGATAATAAGTAACTCCATAATACAAAGAAAGTTGATCCAGAATCAGTGTAATATAAAAAATTATAAAACCACCCAACAGGAAATATACTTAATGTCAATGTATTAAATGATAATAATTCTCTATCTTGAAATGGATGTAATTTTATCGTTAATTTCCATAATATTAGATACAATCCAATACCAAATAATACATTTGTAGCTCGAAGAAAATTTGTTGAACAGAAATATCGTGTAGATAATAATGATAATGGTTTTAGGATTAAATTACTTATTAAATATCTAAATTTTTAAATAAAAGGTTTATAGTTGCATTAAACTAAAAGAAATAAAAATAACTCTTATTAAAAGATCAAATCACCTACAATCCTGGTGGTGTTGTTAATTTTGGATTCCAATCATAATAATTCCCTTCACAATATTGTTTTGCTTGTGAAACATGAAACACTTCATCCTATTATTAAATAATGTATTAATTCAAATCAACTAAAATCGATCATTACATTTCTTCAATATTTACCATATACGGATCCGGAACATAATCATTTACTATATATGCAACGATTATAAGTATAATAGTATGTATAACCAAAAACAAATGTTGCAACTTCATGATCAAAAAAAATGATGAAAATATTCTGAGTAAAGAATTATTTATGATTGATAAGCTTGAAAATTATTTATGGTTGAAAAGGGGAAAGAGAGAATTGGATTACATTATACAATGAGTTAAGTTTGAATGAAATGGGAGATTTTAAAATCACCATAGTTACTTTAAATGGATTTTGAGATGAACTGGCATTATATTATTGGCTCAGATATCAGTAAGCGGTTGATCCTGTATTAATATGTTCTAACACCTGACCTAATCAAACAATTAAGCGAATCATCATTCGTTATAATTATCTGCTATTATTTTATGCTTTACCTAAAAGACTTTAAGCTTTCTCACCAAGGTAAGAGGAAAACAAAATATGTCTAACTATTTCTTAGAAGAAAGATACTAAGAAAGATATGAAGTAAAAAAATTCCCACCAAAAATAAATATTTCTTAGAATTAAGATAAATTTACTATTTCGAATTAATGACCTCAGTTTAACTAATTCTGATCCGTGAGTAAATAAATTGTTTGGGTATGGATAGTAAAGTTTGGTATAGATAGTAAAGTTTGGTAGACAGTGCAATTTTATGTCGATCAACTAATATTTTCTTTCTAAAACCCTCCTTAGGTAATATTCTAAATCATTTGTGTTATCCGAGTCTTACATGACGACATTTTTTTATCTTACACAATTTATTTCACAGTAACGCCAGATTCCCATTTTTTAGCGCACTGACTCTCACTGACTCTTACAGTTGACACGGATCACTACTATTTTTGTAACTTATTAAATGCAAAAAAAATATTATCGTTCCGGAACATAATAAAATAAAAGATTGCCGGTCCTGATTGATTCTTTGTATAATTCAATAATATAAATAAATTTGATACCCATGTTATATTTTTTTTTTATATAATTTAAAATTTTAAAATTTAACCCATTCTAATTTTAGATTCATCGTCGTCGGGGATCTGTTGCTATGGTCTGATTACTCATATGTTAAAATTTTGATTGGTTACTTTCAAGATCACCGTATATTGATAAGAAAAATTTTTTTCACGTTTAAAAAGAAACAAATTTTTATTTATTCATTTATTCATTATATTGAAAAAAAAAATAATTAATATATAATTAATATTTATAAAACTTTAAAAAATTTGGATGAATTTATAGTATGTGAATTGAGTGATCCGGTAATGTTACTTATTCTATTTATTACTCTTTCTACCTATTCTACTTACAATATTCCACTTATTCTGCATATTCCGCATATTCCGCTTATCCTACTTATCTATCGCAGAGGAAATCACGTACTTTTTCTATCTAGCTTGATGATTGAAATGGTTTTTCCATAATCTTGTACCTAATCAAAATAAAACGTTTACAAATTTGACTTATCCAAATTCGGCTAAATTATACAAAATCCAAGTTTCAGATAATTTCACAAATATTTTAAACGAAACTTCTATCTGTTAATAAATAAGACCAAATAAATAATCATTCTATTCCATTTATGATAAAAGTAAATATATATAAAAAAAAATACTAGTTAAATAATGGTACAATAAAATGAATAAACTGTTTATTTTTATTTTTTTTCACATGGTATAATGAGTCATTTCTAAACTTTAGACTAAACAAGTTGAAAAACGTGGAAATTATTGGCGATATTCACACTATTATTATTATCTATCTATCCTAATTGTTCATTCTAATCCTCGTAACTTTTTGCAGATCAACCAATTAAATCGCGATTAAAGAGTGTACACGACCGGAAATCACATGATTCGCGCTGCGAAAAAAAATAAAAACGTTAATTTTACACATGTTTATTGGACGCAGAATAAAATAATAATCAATAATCGGGATTGAACATTACCATCAATGATATGTAGTAAATAAAATCTAAAACGGTTAAAAATATTTTAACTTTATTTAGTTAATATAAATTGTTCAACAGGTACAACAGGTACGACGTTGTCTCTTTCATTTGGCTGATATTGAGTTTTACCAGGGTCAGGGTTTAATTTATCTGATTCTACCAACGTTACAACTGTAGATTATCGAGCATAATCTCTTTTGATACTTGATTAATCAAAATTAATAAAATGGAAACGCTGCAGTACAGAATTTTATTGATCATCTAAAACCAGTACACATCCTATTTAACCGGTTTAATATTATTTATTTATTTTTTTTCTTTCTCTAAAGAAACGTTAATCAGTTATTAAAATATTAATTATTAATTACTTTATTAAGGTTAATAAATTCATTTATGAATGAATATATTAAATTTTAGATATGAATGATTTTGAAAAAAGATTATCCAATCAAATTATTTAAACGAACCATTTTTTAGATGATTAAAATCCATGTGATTTTAAAGTTTCAAAAAATTTTCAAACTTGGTAATATATTGAAAAAAATTTTTTTATTTATCACAATATGTGAAAAAAATAATTCAATAATAAAAAAAAAATGGCGTTATTTTTAATGAAAATTTGAAGAATTTCTTTTTAATTTTCTTTTTGTTTTATATATTAGTAGATTGATTACTGTTACCCATACATTCATATTGTACATCGGTTTTTATCGTGTATATTTTCGGAGATGTTATATGACCAAGCCCATAAAGATTTGATTATCTATTTTTAAAACTAACCATATTAATCAATTAATGTTAGAAATTGCCGAATTACTATTAACGGAAAAATTATGTTATTTAAATATATTATTTTAAAAAAGAAAAAAAGAAAGAAGAAAAACCTCCCCAACGGATCGGTACCGTTAAAAGAAAAAAAGGAATTTCAAAATTTGGAAATTTTTTTAACGAATTAGAAAGTAATGATTATAGAACAAATATTTTTTTTTTTTTTTATTATTACGGAGAAAAAAGGAATTATTAAAGTACCAAAAGATTCAAAAATTGATAACAAAATGAACAAAAAAAAATGCCGCCCACTCGCTTCTTGCTTCTCATTACTTTAAAACATACATTGCACATTACATTGCAACATTACATTACATAACTTTGCAAATCATTAAAAATTTATATATTATTGATACCGTACATCGCAGATCCCTGTACGCATTTATTGCAGGTACGTTATCTAAAGAATACGTTAAAGAATCAAAAAGAGAAATTATTCAATTGACTAATTTATTAAAGTTATTCAGCCCAAATCAAATTCGGTAGGTTATGTTAGAACTTGGACTAGGTTTTTTTTGCAAAAAAGAGTAAATTTTTTCTTTGTTCATTGATCAATACATGTTGTGAATCTTGATCAATGCGGACAAAAGAATTTCTAACTAACATGAAAATCATCAGCAAAAGCGACGTATTTAATTGCTTTAAAGAGATAAAAATTTTACATCATTTGTAAATTCTGAAACTGTGTAACCCTTAACTTTATGTGGCTTCGTATCACCTTCTGCGCCACTGCATTTGCGCCCGAATTTTATATCAATTGAAAGAAGTAATTTTTAAATTTTATTTACCAAAAACAGATTATCTAATCACGCACAATGAAGAAAGGAAGTGACCAAATGAAAATTATCTTTCTTTTAATAGTTACATTCACATACATTATATTATTACAATAAAATATTAATTACTTTCATTCATAGAAAAAAAAAAGTAATTCAAAAAGAAAAAAAAATAATTTATTTATTTATTTTTTCATATTTAACATTAAAATAAAAAATTTTTTTTTTCCCTCTTCTCTCGGTTTTTTTTTTTTTTATAAAAAAAAAGTTTCTTTTTTACATATATATTTTTTTTTTCATATGTTAATTTTGGGGTTTTTATATACCGTGTGATTTTTGTATCTTTTTCTTAATGCGTTAAATTAAAAAAGTTTTTTTAAAAAGTTTTTATAAATTCTGTACAAAATAAAATAAAATAAAAATAAAATGTCTTTTTTTTTTAGTAAGATACGAAAAGAAAATTTTTTTTTTTTTTTTTTTTTTTTTTTTTTTTTTGTAGAAAAAATCCCCACAAAAAAAAAAAAAACAATAAACGAATGTGTAATTTTTAAATGGTTAACATTTTTTTTTTTTAGATGTTTATAAATTTCGCGTACTCGCGTATCACCTAACGAACAATCAAATAATTATAGATAATCTCCGTTGTTGTCGTCTTTGATTAATCCATGGATGAATTTTGGTATATTGAGATGTAATTACATTTTCATCATCGGAAGATTGATAAGAACTATCTTGACTTTGTGGTTCGTCCAATATGGCTGCTGAAATCTGTGATGTAGGTGAAGGTGCAGGAGAAGTTGAAGATGAAGTCGAGGCAGACCCACTCACAATTTTTGTTGCTCTTGTTGTGTAGCGGTAATTTAAAGTTGGTGAAAGAGGGGGAGAGATTGGTTTGGAATAAAAAGAATAAGTTGGTGATGTCGTTAATTTTATAGAATAAGAAATATCTTCACGGCGACAATCATCTGAACAATAAAGTGCACCCTAAAAAAAAAGTAAAGATAAAGGAACGTTAATTTCGTTAATTTCATTAATTTCTAGATAATCATTTTTTTGTCCGTGCGAGTTTGTGTGAGCGAGATATTAACTAACGCTTATCATCATCTATTTGATATCTTACCGAGGTATGTTGAGAGCAAGTAAGGCACCAGTCAAGATCCATTTTATTATTATTATTATCGAAAAAAAAATGTGTAAAAATCTCGAGAATAAAGAAAAAATTTAATTTTTTAAAATAAAAAACTTCTTTTATATTAAAACACTAAGAGTAAGGTTACCAAAAGACCGCGAAAAAAAAAGTAAATTTTTCTTGGTTGGGTTTTTTTTAAAAGAAATGATATTATTTTATTTTTTTGGTCAAAAGAATTTAGCCTTTCCTCTTAGTGCAATAGTGTGTGAGTGAGAAAGTGAGAAGAAAAATTATTTGTTTTTTTTTTCAAAAAAATTTTTGTGGGCGTGCGGGGATTTTCACTCGGTTGATATACTTTTTTTATATAAGATATTTTGATATTTTTTTAGATTTTACTTTAGTAAAATAATTGCAGATTTTATCTTAATTTAGAAAAGCTTTGATTGCGATGAGCATCAAAAAATCATAACCAAATTATTACTAGCCTGCGCCAGCAATTTACGGAAAAAAATTCCTTTATTAGCTTAGTTTGGCGTAACGTTTGTGTCAATTAAAGTCTCGCCATTTCGTACCCCGGTTACAAACAATCTTTTACCCCACATTTCTTACTCCTTCCTTAATGTATGACAATATGAAAAAAAAAAAGGTTCTATAAACTTTGTAATAAAATTTTATTCTTTTTGTCTATAATTGAAGTTTTATTTATTATCCTTTATTTGGTATATTATTTAGTCGGTACGACGAAAATAATTTATAATCCAGGAAACAAAAAAATATATATATTTTTCATTTTAATTAATTTTTTTTTTTAAAAAAAAAAATTATTTCATCATTTGTTTTTAAAATTTATCTCATTTATTTCTTTTAAAAGAGGCGAAGTATTCGAGTTTCGACGCGTTTTTAAAATATTGCTTATCACAACATTTTAAGCTCAGATTACATCTGTTACACATTACATCATAGAAAATATATACAAGTTCGGAATAATATGTCACTCCCACGTATTGGATAATCACACAGCCTATCTAAATTTTTCTATATTATTCCATTATTAACTTATTATTAACAACCTTTATTAACCCCGCCAAGCAAAATTGATATTCCCATGTTCATGTGATCCTCATTCAAAGCCAAAAAATTTTTACATTGTATAAAATATAAAATTCGAGGGGTGAATGGCATCATATCATCTATTTAAACCTTTTTCTTTTTAATTTGATGAAATAAACAAAAAATTTTGATAGGTTGGTCAGTGAAAAACCTGATTTAACTATTATAGATTTTTGTTAACTTTAATGAAAAGTACAAAGTTTCTATTTTTGGAAGAATATGACTATTCAATGATTAAATTTTGACGAGACCCAAACTTAAAGTCAAAGGGAAAAACTTTATAGGAAAAAAAAATCTTCCCAACAAACTATAAATTCTCGTTTTAGTCTTTTAATATCCAAGTGTGTGAAAAATATTCGCATCGGAAAATTCATTTTGAACGTTAAATAACGTATTTTTTCTTTCACCCTGCAGAATTTCGGTTGTTGACGAACCAATCGTTTAAAAAGACAGAATTTTCTTACAAGCTTATCTATTGGGATTTACATTACATTTCCTACAAATTTGGAATTTTTGAAAGACTTTCTGAGAAAACAAATTCATAAGATTTACAAGCAATTATTTATTAAAAAAAAAAAAATGATTAATAAATGTAAGCGAGAAAGTTCCTTGGGAAAATTTTTGTTTATGTAATTATATTTATTTTTTTCTCAAAAGAAAGAAAAAAATGATGTCCGAAAACGTGTTTAAAAATTGTTACTGTCTGGTTTTACCCTTCTAGAACAAAAAGTATATGTTCCATATCACGTGATCTAACATTAATCATTTTTTTTTTTCCCAATTTATATTAGATAATAATCGATCATTTATTTGTGCTAAGAGATGGGCGCAAAAAAAATTTATATATCTTATTAATAACGTCCAAAATAATATAATAATAAAAAACTTTTTGTTTAACGGCTTACAAAATAAAATAATTTATGTAGAGGAAATTTAAAAATCACTTTCAAAACGGATATCAATTACTTTTTTTTTTTTTATTGAAAGAGAATTTTCTTTTTAAGGAAAAAACTTGTTTTTGCTTTTTTTGGCTATATAAAAATCTTATTTTTTAGTTAAATGAATATTTTTAAAACAAACTTTATTTAAATTTATATAATATAAAAAAAACCAGTTTTTTAACAGGTTTTCTTTTTTTTTCTTTATAAAGTATAATTTAAAATTTTGATATAACAAAGTAAATCTTTTTTTAATCTAATCCATTTTTATATTAGATCTGTGGAATTTTTTTTTTTAATGGTTACTAAAAATAAATTTTACATACTTTATAAATAAGGCTAACTTTTTAATAAATTTGCATTAAAAAATATTTATATAAATATTTATTTTTAATAAAAATACTTTAAAAATTTAAATATTAAAATAGCAATTATTATATATTTAAACCTAACTATTTAAATAAAACAATATTTTTTTTTAAAAAAAGTTAAATCAAATTTTTTTTATATTATTTCTTTAATTTGATTAATTTAATTGATCTATTTATTAATAATATTAATAATACTTATTAAACAAACTTTTTGATAAACTTATTAAATAATCCTTTAATAAACTTATTAAATAACCTTTTGATAAACTCATTAAATAACCTTTTAATAAACTTATTAAATAAATCTTTAATAAACTCATTAGAAAAACTTTTGATAAACTTATTTAACTTTTTAATAAACTCATTAAATAACCTTTTAATAAACTATTAAATAACTTTTTGATAAATTCATTAAATAACTTTTTAATAAACTCATTAAATAACTTTTTAATAAACTTATTAAATAATCTTTTGATAAACTTATTAAATAACCTTTTATTAAACTTATTAAATAACTCTTTAATAAACTTATTAAATAAACCTTTAATAAATTCATTAAATAACTTTTTGATAAACTCATTAAACTTTTTAATAAATTTATTAAATAACCTTTAATAAATTATTAAATAACTTTTTGATAAACTCATTAAATAACTTTTTAATAAATTTTATTCTTTTTTTTCTTTATTTTAATTTAATTTATTTCCTTTTTTTTATAACATTTAACTTTAATTGTTTAAGTATATTTTTTATAAAAAATATTTATATTTTTGTTGTGTTCATAATTTGTATGACAGTTCATTGAAAAGATAATCATAAACTGTTAAAGCAAATTTAGTATCTTGTTAATGTTAAAACTGCACCAGATTTATGGTAGATTATAATTATATGTAGATTCCAAGTTAATTTATTAAAGGCATTTGCGTTGTATTAGAAACTTTTAGCTCCAAATATACAAATATACTGAAAATCAAATTTGTACAAAATTTTAATAATTATGTATAATTTCTAAAAAAATTTCCTAATTCTTAAAAATTTTACTCAACTCTAAATTGATTTTTTTACCTCTGAAAATCACCCTTTTTGGATTAAAACTGTAGCTTATATATAAAAATTTGATAAATAAAATCATGTCATATCAAACAATATTTTTTTTAAACTTAAGTTAGCATTTATTTTATATATTTTAATTGTCAAATAACAATAATTCAATCATATCAATGATTATTATTTATAGGTTTCATAGTTTTTTTATAAAAATAAATGCTGCCAATATTTTACTATTTCAATATTTAACATATTGTTTAATTTAAACCACAGTTTTCATTTCAAAAAAGGTGATTCTCAAAGGTAATTTAGAATTGTATAAAATTCCTAAGAATTAGAAAATTTTTTTAGGAAAAATATATGATTATAAATTTTATTTAAATTATAATTAATGTATATTTAAATTAGGTTTTTACTTCAAATCACTGGGGGTTATCATCACCATTGGTCAGAATTATCAATTTTTACCAGCACGATATTTTTTTAATGCTGGTCAATCATCATAATTTCAGTCATTGGTGATCATCACCGCCGGTTATAGTTATAAAAATTCTTTAAATTATATTGAATTTATACTTTTAAATTTTTTGTCTATTTCAGTATATTTTAAATGTATTTTAAATTAAAATTATTTTAAATATAATATTATATTTAAATTATAATTAAATTATATTTAATTTTTGTCATTTTTTATATATTTTAATATATTTTATATATAAAAAAAAATTTTAAGTGTATTTTATTAAAAAAATAGTAATAATTATTAGAAGTATGAAAATTTATTTTTTAAAAACTCATATTTGAATACCTTAAATATAAATAGAAATTGTTTTTTTATAAATTTATTTATAATTTAATTATTAAAAATTGCTAAAGTTTATTAGTAATAGTTATTATCATACTACTTTTAGTCAAAATTAAAAATCTAATAAAACACTGGTCAGAATTACATTATAAATTTATCACTGATAAACATTACTACTGGTGTATTTAGCAATATCCTTAATTATTAATATATATAGTTTTAATAAAACAAATTAATATAAAATAAAATTATATATTTTATTTATAATTAGTTTTTTATTTTAAGTAGTAATTATAAATATTCAAATAAAAAGAAATAGTAGTACTGAAATAGTATATTATATAATGGAAAATTTACAAAATTTACAATATAAGTTAATTTAATATTAATAAATATTTTAATAAAAAATTAACATTTTATTAAGTAGATATTAATTTAACAATTATGTGAATCAAGGTACAAGTTTATGCAAATCAATTTTTGAAATACTACTTGAAAGTAATGATTATAAATTTATAACTTATATAATTATAATATACAACCAAAAATTCAAAATCTTATTATAAAGATGGGAGATGTAAACTACTATCTTTTTGAATAATTATTATATTGTAAATATTTTCAAAAAATTTTGTTAACCCAGTAAATAAAGTCTTTTCAGATGATGACAAAAAGAATGTGAAGATTATGGGAATATGTATTATTACATTAAATCAGTATTAAATTAGTATTAAATTGCAGTGTTTTTGGGTAGTTCTATTATAAATCTTCAATTTTACTCTACTGCTATGCTATTTTAAAAGTATAACTCCAAGGGTTAAGAGTGGTGTTTTCAGAAGATGCTTCTAATACCTCACCAAAAAAAATTCTAGGCTTTTTGATATAATCATAATATCTTTACTGCCTTGCTTATCATTCATGAATTTTTAATCACGTCCAATTCTGCTTATATTAATTACTTAAATGCGTTATAATAAATGTGTTTTGATTTTTTATCACGCAATGAACTGTGCAAGACTTTTGCTGTGCCATTGCATGTGACAAGATTCATGTGAATAATTTTACGCGTGATGATTATACGCGTGATGATTGTCACTAAAATATGATATATAGCAAGAAGAGCAATATATCCATGGACACCTAATATAATAAAGATTTGAATAGATGATCTCACATAGCCAATGCGCATAATCAAACATTCTATTAACTTTTATTTGCAGTTATTTTCAAGATTTATTTCATGATGTTTTTAACTAATGACTTGATATAGCGGTAAGATTTATATTTTATTAGTTTTGCTTGATTTTGCTTTACTTGTACAAGGCAGATAAAAAGAATCACTAACTAGCACCTCCCTCTATTTTATATGATTTGTAGTGGGTCTAAGAATCGAATTTGAAAATACACCTTTAAAGAAAACTATGTAAACATGATCTTATAATAAAGATCGATCAACACGCACTCCTTAAAATTACAATAAAATATCCTTATGTAGAGATTGACAAGAGGGTCTAATATACGTAATTTTATTGAGTATATGCCGGAGTCTTGGGAAAAAAAATGCATGTAAGATTGAGACCTTAATCTGCTGGCTGGATTTCGGATTTCTTTTTATTCAACATTCATTGTTACAAAATAGAATGTCTACGAATATAGTTCTAAAAATAAATACTTCGCGGATGTGAAAGCTATACTTGAATACTGCGCATTTATCATTTTCTGGATCGATGATTTTGATACAATAAATTAATGATAAAAAATTTCATAAGTGAAGCATTATACTACTTTTCCTTCCATGATGCTAATATGATTCTCGAAATCCTAAATGAAAAAATTGTCTATTAACTTGTTACTTCCTTGAAATACACAACACAATCAAAAGTAGACCCACCTTACCTGCATAATGTCATCCACCAAAGTTTCTTTTCCAGTATTTTTTTCGCTGGTACTTTTTCATAATTCATACTGCAATACGTCGTGAATGACGCTTCTTTACTTGCCTATTTGCAAGACTTCACTTCGTCGCCTCAGCGTTAGAAAAATATCACATGATGAAGTTTCCTATACTTTCACAGTTACTATTTTGATAAGCCTCCCACATTTAAGACAATATGCACAATAACCCATTGACTCTCTATACCTTTCCTCATATTTTCACTTTTGTGGTCTTTGTTACATATAGGACAAGGTTACTGAACTATGACACAAGATTACCACCATAATTCTCACTGTATTTCAAAGATAAATAAAGAAACCGTTCTAACACTTTGTTAATAACGGATTTTTTGTTTCTTTTCTGAATCATCAGGTAAAATAGACTGAGATATGGATGGTACACTTACATAAAACGTGACTATTGTACTCATCTTTGAAGGGTTGTGGCAGTAATAGGTGTAGTTGGAATGCTTACCCTACCTGAATCCAAGAGATTCGCTTATACCTTCGATACATTATTATTCTGATCATCTCTCGGGATCTTAAAATTTGTAAATCTTGAAAATAGTATCTGCGCTATAAGTTTTTATGTATTAAATCATAATCATTCTTATTTTTTCAGATAAATGTCAATTCTTAAAGCTTTCTGTGTCTGCTTACATAAGTTTTGCGCTTGGTGCTGGAGAGTTGTTTGATAATAAATCATATACCTGAACTTTTGCTTTTTTCTTCCCAACTTTATCATAACTATAAAATTGTATACATACACTTGAATTCTTTAGCATAAAAACACCAGCACACTCTTTCTTCTTTATTGGCTTCAATTACGCCTACTTCCGCATTACGTGCATTTTCATACAGACCAACAATATCTCGATTCAGGCGAACAATTGTCCGCTGAAATTTCTGTCACATGTTGGACACTGAAACATGATTTGATATTCCTGCCATCTTTTCTTCCTGGAATGAATTCATTTCTTAAATCAATTACTGTCCCGCACATTTACATTGTTCATAGTTGGTGTTAAGTTATCGGATGAAAAATCTTCAGCGAAACACTTTTCATTGCTTTCCACCTTTACATTTATCTCTACATCCAAACATATGCAAGAAGGTGGGCTTCCTTATTGTTTTGTACCCGCCTATCTACTACCAAAGAGACTGCTTCATTACCGCAATTCTGCTCTCATGCTCTGCATTTTTTTGCTCTAAACATCTTGCCTGGCATTCTCTTCAATAATCTGTCTCGCGTTTCTGCCTCATCCTCAGCAACCTTCTTTCTAAGTTTGGGAATCCCAGCGTTCTCACCTTCGATTTCAGCAACCTTCTTCCTAAGTTCGGAAATCTCAGCTAAGAGCTTAACATTTAATTCTTTAATGAATCAATAGATTGAGCGTTTGGCATTGTTTTAGATGTGGGTTGAAAAATCATGTGATTTAGCGAGTTAAACATTTGCCAAGAAAAATTTTTTATTAACACAACTGTAACGCGACACACCACGCAAAAATAAATACAAAATATCAGAACTTTGCCCATGGTACATGATGAAGTTACTACGTTCTATCCTAAAGCCCTATCTATCCCTAAATTCTAATTCGATTTTTCTGATGACTCTACCCCTTTTATGTCCCTTGACTGCTCTCCACCTTGTGAGATATCCCCCAGTTTTTATGCTTCAATATCCATACAATATGCCCGAGGACCTTTTCCACCTTAGTTTGCAAATTCTCATCTTTGTACATGACCGTCACTGATTCCGATTGCATAAACGATGGCTTCCCCTCATTATCTAGCGAATATTCCGTAGAATACCATTCGGACGCATCGGTAACAATCTAAACACTCAACCACATCTTGCCCATTATCGATTTCATCAGCTTTGCGTTTACATACGGATGCGAGATGCCTGGGCAAATCCCTTCATAAATTCTTCCTTCTAAACTTCGATTACACTAAGAATTCTACCGGTCCAACGACACTATCGCGTAATCGAGATCGAACTTTTCGCTATTTAGGTCAGCAACCCCACATGAAAAAACAGGGTACACGTCAATGTCGGGATTCGGTCTGCTAATACATAGTTCACACTCTTTCGGAAAAGTCCACTCATTAAATGGCTTTGATGGCGTCTCTTTAAACACGGTAAACAAGACTATTCTTAACACAAATAACTGCATCATCTCTTTCGAAATGAAGCATCGCTCCTAGGTGAATATCTATCAGAAGTTTAATACTGTTTAGTCATTCTCAAGCGCTGGTGGCTGGTACATTTCTCGCATGTAATCTTTGAGGTTTTGAGAGTCGCGTGTTCGATATTTACAGTTCACTTATTTGCCTTCCGTTTCGGCTAACGACGACATCGAAGCCTGTGATGCAACGGCGGATTATTAAAAAGCTTTTTTCGTGCAGTAGTTTGAAGATATTATCTCGATTTTCGTAACTTAAAATTTTTACGTACCATAGGTTGTTAAGTAATGCCTGCAAAGAGGCGAGTTGGTCAAGCAATTCCTGTTCACGGTTCAAAGTAGCGGCTGTCATATTTTGGATATCTAATTAATGGTTTTGTTCTTAATCCAAATTAATACTAGTAATCTGGTTTAGTTCTAGTTGATTCTCGGGCGGTTGACATGGATGTTCCTCTTATGCGGTTTTTCGGACCAGTGGTCTCCTAAATTCTTGGTTGCAAGAAGTTCGGGTTGGTCTGGGAGTGAGGATCGTCATGAACGTCACTAATTACCACTTTTCCATAGCTTGAGCTTGTCTGCGTCTACACCAGCAAAAGTCATTTTGCTTTTTCGTCTTTATAGCTCCTCGAAGTGATAGTCCCAATTAGTATCGACGGGGGAAAGTATTTGCGAACATATTTCGAATTTTATTCGAGAAAAAATATCAATTGCCCTAGGTATACAGTTATGTGAGAAAATGATCGTTTCACGGCATACCAGCTGTGTGATCACGCATTAATAAATTCATACGATCAAGTGATTTATATTATGTCACGACAAATCCAAACAGTTGCAAAATTTCGAAAAGTATGATCACGTTTATGATGCTCCTACCCCAGGAACACAGAACACTCCAGGAATAATCTAAATACAGTTCTCATCGTACTTTTTCTTGCAATTTTCGCCTTAAAATATATATTATTCTTTGAGTGTTGCTAATCTTACCAGAGGGGACATTAACAGGGTAAGGAATTACGTTAATTCTGGTACAATCCAGTTTTGAAGCTTGACTAGGAATTATGGTAATTCTGCCCACCGGTTAATCCCCCCCCGGTTGAATGTAGTGATTTTCTTTTTGAGTTCTATCTTTTAATGCAAATTTATTGATCCAGTTTTTTGAACTTGTTCTAGCTATCAAAAGTAAGTTTAGAACTTAATTCCAAAGAATCTGCTAGTGATTCAGGTGATAAATCTGTTTCATTATCATTATATGAAATATTATTAAACATTAACAAATTTGTTTCATTAACCTATATAAAATGCAAAAGAATATTATTTTGATTACAGTGATTAAGAGAATGAAACAGTGAAGTAAGAATATAATGTTTTACATGAAACAACGAAGCTAAGGAACTAGCATCAGTAATACTTCAATCCAGATAAAATCTGTCATTCAGATTACACATAAAAAAAACTGGGTTACATCCAGATCAATCCAGATTGTTATCCAGCTTAGATAATTCAGATGAAAACTGAAATCTGGATCAAATTACATATAAAGTTTTATTTGATTATGATATTTTTATTATTTTACATATTACTAGGATATCAAACCTCTGGCACTTCAACTCTGACAAAATATGCATAATTTTGACTAGTTTTTACAATATTCTTAATCTATTCCATTTTGACCAGCATTATGAACTTTAGCTCAAATTAAGAATTTAACTAATAAATACATAAGAATAATATAACAATGTTAAAGTTTTATTATTTCAATATTAAGAAACATTATTTCTGCAGATTTAACGTTTCCAATATTAAAATTTTATTGATTTTAACATCAGAAATGGTATTTTATGGATTTAACATTCCAACATTAAAAAATTTTAAATTTTAATGCATGAAACACTTTTTTGTGAATCTAATATCTCTGACATTTATAAGTCTCTACACTAATTTTTTAATATAAAGATTTTACTAATTTTTTTACATGTATTTCCATCCAGATCCTAGTTCAAACTAGATATTTTTTAACCAGATTAGAAACTGGATTAAAAACCAGATATTTGGATGAAAAAATTGGTTTCATTCAGATTAACCTAAATAAGTGAAATACAAATCGAAGTACTAAGTATCAGGTAACTGTAGAGCTTAATTAGGTAATTTTTTTGCCACTTTTCTCTAAAGACTTGGCTATAGCTTATACTTGGATGCTAAAACGTTTCGGCTATATGTCAAAATCAAAATACCTTTTGGTATAATGCTGAAACCTAAATCCCAAATCCCAAATTGTTGCCAAAATTCCAAATAGTTTCTGAAATTCCAAACCGTTGCCAAAATCCCAAATTACTATTGGTTACCCTGTGTCATGTGATATTACACAAATTTCCAAAAAGGAAATTTTGTTCCTGGCAAAAAAATGAAATTTAGTTACACAAAATTCCAAAAAAGGAAATTTTTTGGTAATCGCTTAATTTTTTTCAGAAATATTTTGGGATTTTGGCAACAATTTGGGATTTTGATAACAATTTAGGATTTGGAATTTGAGATTTTGGCAAAATATCAAAACTACATTTTGGTATATATCAAATCCCAAACCTATTTTGGCATATATAAGTTTTAGCACCTAAGTTTACTATAGCTTACTTACGTGATTTATATTGGTCTTATAAATCAAGAAAATCTTTAATTTTTTTTCTATTCTTGCTTCAATATATACAACTTCTTATTCTCTTGACTTAATAGATTTTTGCCTTCAGTAATATTGAGCTTTATCCTCTGATGCTCTTTTTTATTATTATAATTTTTAACTGCTTGATTTAACAAATCTTCCACTTCAGGATGAATACTATTTGCCTATTTTGGTGATAATAGGTATTCATATAGGCTGATTTGACTTTGCATGATTTGTTTATATCACTTGTATGACAGAATGTGATATTCAAGGGATATGATTATGATTGGTAAATTAATTGATCAAAAATAGTCTATCCAAAA
>JADRCO010000798.1:0-26311 GCA_021464525.1 Rhizophagus sp. LPA8_4_AMF
CAAAACAATGCTAAAATTTAAATTTTTCTAGTTAAAAAGAATTTGTAAAAAAAAAAAATTTTAAGCAACGGGCTCGCTTTATTAATAATATAGCAAGAGACACGCAAAATAAATGCATGATGACGTTTCTATGTCAATATACACGATTATCTTAACTACAAAGTATGTCTTGCTATTAATATTTAATATTTATTATTTATTTAGAAAGTAATTACAGTGAATACAAGAGATAAAAGTTACTAATTGTAAGATTAATTACAAAAGGTAAGTGTGAATGATGCTAGTTATTCTAACCTGCCATCCACCAAAAGGCAGACCTACCCTTCGTGATCTATAATTAGAGAACGTAGTCGCTGTTATAAATCCGGACTTAGAAGAAAAAGATTATCTAAATATAAATAAAAAATCTATGTGATATTGTATAAGAAATTGTTAGAGGTCCACCGAATTTAGAACTGTAGGTGACTTAACGAGTTCAAGACCAAGAAGAAGCCTTGCGTGTCCATAAGATACTGATATATGATATTCCAAGTACCTGGAAGCCGCAGAAGATTTTAGCGGAACTAAAGTTGAAGTGAAAAATATTCGGCGGCATTATTTCGCGGTCGTGCTTAAAAATTTTCTTTTCATCTTCTGTGACGTTCACAGTGAAAGATTTTTTATGATATTGTTTCCCTTTTTTCTATTGTTTGAAAGCATCATTACGCAAACAGCGATGGACTTCGAGCGGCACAACGTTTTTACCCAACTATCGTGAATTTCTTTCGAAACTAAAGAGCAATAAACAAAATAAATATCAGAACATAACATTTCAATTCTTTCCGCATACAAGATCTTGCAGATTTTTGAGCCTCTAATAGTTAAATTATTTCACGTTCTATAATGTCATGTCGTCTCCAAATGATTTTGTATCATATGTCTTGTCTTGTTAGTTTCCATGGATAATTGTGTGTATGAGTAAACGAGGATCAGTCCTTTCAATTACGTAAAAATGATTAATAATATTATCTCTACAATTTTATATAATTAGATAGAATTAATTAATTACTTTTTTAAAGAGTTGGTCATTGATGAAAAATTGGTTTTGAAATTATATATATATATATTATAGTCTCAAATAACTAATTAAGAAATCATTTTAAAAAATTCCCTACAGAAAATTAAGTAATTAAAATTCCTTTAAATAATTTTGCGTTCAGCTCAAGACTTAACATCCAGTTAGGTTACCATCCAAGCATTTTAAATAATTATCAGGTTGTTCAAAATCAAAATGGCAAATAATACACCATCTACTATTACTCTCATTTGCGTTGTTAAAAGAAATACATACACATTCCTCTCCTGTTGATATCGATAGTAATAAGCTCGTTGGTCATCTCAAGGATGTTATTAAAGAGAAAAACGTAATGCCTTTGCTAGTATTGATGCTGATGACTTAAAGCTATGGAAGGTATGTATTCGTGATGATAAACTTGATGAACTTCGAGAACTTAAAAGCGATGATGAGTTGCTCGCGACATACCTCAAAGACATATTCATGTTATTATCTTTCCACCTTCTCACCTGCAACGCCTAAAATCGCAAATCAATTAAATAATTTTCATATTGCCGCAAATAAGTTGCTTCAAGGTACTTTAGATAGAATATACCATACATTCTTTTATTTTGCGTTGGATTCTAACAAGAAACCTATATAGCTATTAAATTGATTTATCATTCAGAAAACAACGCAAATCTTTAATTTGGTGTGATGACACAGATGAACTCCTTCTTGTGGGCCCCGGTATAAAAAGCTTTTCTAAAGTAATTATTTATCTTAAAGGTGTTCTATCTTACCCCAACATAATTCTTTCTTTGTAAAAAAAAAGATCAAGGCGATATTTCTAAAGAAAAGGACTATACATCAGAAGATGATCTTGAAGTATTAAGAAGTTTTGAGTTCAATGTGTGATCCAGAGCATGTTAAGAAAGAAGTAAAGTTTTATGGAATGGAACATCTCAATTTAATCTAAAGAAGATACATGGCTATATAAATTACCTTATAAATAAATTTTGATTTTCATAAAAGTGTAATATTAATAGCAAAGGGTTTTTGCAATAAAAAATAATCTTTTAGTAAATTAGCCTTTAATTAAAGAAATTATAGTAACGATAGATATCAGGCGCAACGTTTATTATAGAAAAATTCGCGATAATATTTCAAATTCGCGCTTAAGAATTTTAATTAAAAATAAATATTAATCATTATATACTGCTTTGATACACTTTTTTAATGATTCTTTAACATCTGATTCCATGATTTGCAAAATTTCGTGCCCTCCGCTGCTCAATTAGAGCAGCGGTCTGCTCGTCCGACCATTCAGTACGAGTAGAGGTAGATGACCGATGATGATGAGGTGAAGTACGAGGAGAGGTAATCTAACTGTAAGAGCCTCTTCCCATACATAATCTTCCACTTTTCTTTATGAACTATAATATTCCGCCTATACTTGTAAACGTCAATGTTAAATAAATCTTCAACTGTAAGTAGGGATGGAATCGGTTCAAAATGAGTCGACTCGAGTCGATTCTGGAACCGATCTTAAATTTAAAAGATTCTGGGTCTCTTGGGCTTAAAACTACTTTTAACCATAAAAACCGTTCTGGACTTCGAACCGATTTTGAACCGACTTCAAGAACCGACTCAAATTGAGTCATCTGACGATTACATACCAACTATCATTTGAAGGCCAATCAAAATTTTTCTGATTGATCATCATCACATGCTCTACTTGTGTCTTAAATTTGATGCACGTAGCTCATTTTTTTATTTATTAGAGCCGATGTGGAACCGAATTAGAACCGATGAACCGATTTCCATCCCTAACTGTAAGGCCTGACCGATTTTAATAATTTCGCTAATTCCTGCGTATAATTCTAACCCATATTCTCAACCAGGGGAAAGAAAAGAGGTTCGGAAGTTGGCAAAAAAGCCAGAAATTATAAATACGCCTGAACAAAAATAGTTGGAAGAATCGCAATACATAAATAACAGATTAATAAATAATAAAATCACCATTACTGCAATACTGCCTATTTCACTTTTGTTCTCTCGCACGTTGAATTCTCTGGGTGATTATTTTACGAAAACTCTCCAACTTTATTCCTTAAACTCGTACACAAACATTGTTGAAATTTCGAAATTATATGATACCCTTGTATATGGGATACAATCATGTCATTTAAGAATTTCATCGGAACAATTGTTTAATCGGTTCATGTTTAATTTTCTGCGCAATAGGAAAACAAGATTAGCTCTTCAAATAGCGTATTATAATGTATATAATGGATCAACAAACCATAAATTATACCTAGTTCTTTATACTCGTCGCTTAAAGTATGGTAAGTATGGTCACGTCTATAACATCTTTGTCTTTTAAGAATTTGTTAGAACAAGCATCACGAATATCCCATAATGGATTAAGAAATACTTACCAGTTACTCCTTTCGATGAGGTCTTTTTTAATTTCTTGATTCCATTGTTCGCGTTGGACTTCTTTAAATGGGAGAGTTGAACCAACCTTATGATAACGAGCTACTTTGTCTGCAAAATACTTTTCGGATCTATTTGGGTAAAATATCTTCCCACCTTTAATAAAAATTGGGTCATAAGAAAAAAAAGAAATGTGCAAAAAAAAAGAATGAAACAAAAATTTTCATTGATATTTCGATTTGTTAAATAATAAAAATTTTTTTAAGGTATATATATGTACAGTATATAGTCGAAAATAATTATTTAAAAATAATATTGTTTGTTTGTTTTGTTTGAATCAATCAGGATTGCAGTCGCTATTTTTCAATAATACGAATATTTTTCAACAGAAGGAAATTATTATTAAACATATATGTGTACTATATTTTTTTTAACGAATCATATTAAACAATCATAAGCCAATACTTAATAATGGATAAGGAGTAACTAAAAAAAGCTATAAAAGTTTTAAATTACTTTTTTTTTTCTTCTGAAACCTTGTTTTATTCAAGAATAACTTTTCGCGCAGGATCAAATCGGTCGAATAATGGTTTACTTGCGTGATTGTAGATATAATCATCGATGGTAAGGAGATAACATCAAAGTAATTGTTTCAAAACGATTTTTTTTTTCAGTCTTGTATTGGAATATTGGATGTGAAGACATAAAAATCTGATTCGCTGTAGCAAACAATGGGGACATTTCTTATTTCATATATTTAAAGCCCCTGTAATAAACATAAGAAAATGATTATGATTTATTAGTTAGCGAGGAAACGGATTTCATGACTCAGCCAAGCTATTTGTTTACGGGAGAGAACAAAAAGAGCTATTAACTCTGCTACAAAGTCCTTGAATATTTATGTATATCCGACGTTATGCCATAAAATATTTCAATATATTTTACCTATTGGCAATTTCATATATTATTCACGCTCGTTTCGTGCTTGGACGACAGAAGGTTAGACCAACCTGATGCAAATGATGTCACAGATATGTTATTTCTCTTAATATCGGTTTACTATTAAACCTGATGAAAGTAATTCATTCATTCTATTAAGTATAACAAGTTGTAATCATATCAATTACCAAGTTAACCAGATCGTTTTTTTATTACGTCACATCACGTCACCTCGGACACCATTGTTCTGTAAGAAAACGGTATAGTCATGTGAAAATGATTGGAAGTTGAAAGTTAACTCTTAGTAATTTTTATTTATTTTACTACATATAAATAAAATACATTCATTTTAATACAAAATAACTCATAAAACATAATGTCCTATTTAAATTATATATATATAATATACTATATTTTTAACGTCGTCTCTTCAAATCTTGATTTTCTTCTTGTAATACATTATTTTCACGTTCCAATAATCTCTTTTCAGCTTTTAATACTTCATTTTCACGTTTATATAATTCGTTTTCTCTATTGACGATCTCAAGTTCTCTCATTAATTTCTCAACTTCCTTCTTCGCTTCTTCATAATCTTTTTTGGCTTCTTGAGTATTATTATACCATTTTTTAAAATTCTTATCTTTAAATAAAGAAAGGGAGATGTTAAAAAGATTTATTCCATATATATAATTCAATTTTTTAAAAATTTTACTTTACCTTGTTGTACTAGATGATTTTGCATTATATCCAATAATTGTGGAGATGAATATTTTGGTACGTTTTCCCAATTACTAAACACGGCCGGACTACGAGTGTATATATCACCGGTTAAAGTATGCGTTTCAGCAACGGGATTTGTTATCCTATTAGTTGATGATCTATTGGTAGTTGTTACATTACTTGTGTTTGAAAGAGCTTGTGATGAAACTCTATTGTGACTATTATGACTCCTACTAGGATTTTCTATCACATCATTATCATTATATGGTGAGGTATTAACTTCTTCTCTCATCATAATATTATTTTTATTATCATCGTTAACATCATCATCATTACGATATGTATCTTGTGTATCTCGTGCAGTAGATGATGATTCACCAGTCACATCAGCATTTTCCCATCTGAAGTAATTACATTTCTCTGAATGATCACGACCACCAAATTTACTACACGACCAAAACCATCTTCCTTTATTTGCTGTATTTGCTTTAACCTCTCTAAGTACAGGTTCAAGACCACATTTACAATTTTTCACTTCTACTCTTTGTTGTGATTGTCGTATTGGTATATTATTTATAGATGAAAATGAAGTAGAACTTTGCATAGTTACTCGAGGTGCAGAATTACTTCTTGGTCGTAGGTGAGGTGTTTGCATTTCAGTTGAATAATTTTGATGAAGAGAAGTTTCATTTATATCATGAAAACCTAAATAATTTTGTGGATGAGAATTATCGTTTAAATCATGAAAACCAGAAAAATCTTGTGGATGAGAATTTCCATTTAAATTATGAATATTTGATGGTATAGTTCCCATAATTAATTATTTAATCTAATCAAAAAATCTTTTTTTTAACTTTTACTGGTCAAAATAAAAAAAAAGATTTTTTTTTTTTTTTTTGATATATAAAAAAAAATAGGGAGTCAAAGAGAAAGACGGTCAAGACGAAATGTAACAGCTAAATAATTGCGGCAAATGCGGCAAATGTTTGGCAAATGTCAATCAATGCTATATTTCGTTAACAAGATTCATTCCTAGATGTTTGATAAACTAAGATTAAACTAAAAATGGAAAATTAATTTTAGAATAGAAAACTTCTTGATCACACATAAAAACAATGATTAAATATAGTCGATTATCGATCTCAAATTTAGTTAATTAGTATAAACAAAAAAAATTTTCATTTAATAATTAAAACATTGTTATGTTATACAAAAATCATTGTTTTACTAAATGTTAAACCAATAATAATTTTACAAATATTTGTCTGACTGCGCATCCCGTCCTTCGACCGTTGAACCAAATATATTTTAGTTTATATTATTAATCATTTATTTTTTACGCCAAATGAATCATCCTCACATGGAGGAAATAATCGTCAAAATAATATTAACTATTTAATGAACAAATTCAGGGGAACGTCTATTGTGAGTCAGGTTTTGGCTTTCGGTGTTTGGCGGTTTTTACGGTTTTTAGAAGATTTTTATTTAAGAATATTCTTGGAACAATTCCGAGTGGTTCAATTAAAATTGTATCAGCTCAACACTTGGGGCAGAAAAAAAAATATGTATATAAATTTATTTATTATAATACAATGTATGAAAAAAGTAATTGATTTTTTCTTTTTATCATATGAATTACGGGCAATACAATAATGTTAAAATGTTTAAAAATGTAATAAAAAGAGTTTTACAAGAATATAAAAGAAGTTTTCTTTTATTCTGAAATAAAAAGTTGAATCTATATGTAGTTAAAATAAAATTTTTTAATAAGACCAAATTTGAGTTTTTAAAGATTACTGTGGACACATTGATAACCTCACTCAGTATAGTATTTCCTTTTTTTTTCGAATCATGATGTTTCACTAAAGTTTTTAATGACTTTTTATAAATGATTCTAAATTCATGAAATTTATTGAAAGCAATATGATTTACTATCATGTCATTAATATGAATATATTAAGCAAAAATTGATATTTATTAGACAATGATCTACGCAATCATATATATTCCAAAACTATTTGTTTTTTTTACGATCATTTGATTGATTGTGAGCGATCATAGGCTTTCAAATTTGTGTGTGGGAAGTTTTATTTATCTAACTTTTCTTTTGGGTTACTTTGGATGACGCTTTGAAAATACCTAAAAAAGATGGTAGGGAAATCGAAAAAGAATTAGCCAAAGGCACAATGTCACTTTACGTCATTTTTTTTTCGGTAGCTGCGTTTATTGCGCCAAAAAAAAAATCAGATGATTCGTTATATATTATATATATTTAATCAAAGTGGTATGAATGGGATGTGTGAGTAATGCATTGAGGCGTCAATGTAGCGGAGAATTTATTCCATACTTTATCTTTGAGTAAATCACAATCAAATTTACTTATTCTTCACGCGAATTCATAAGTTTTATTGATAAATTTGATAAATTGATTTTTTTGTTCAACGAACTTATCTTGCTTTTATGTTTACGACACAGATATCGAAAATAAAATATTAAAAGAAGGTATGATATAATATTTAGAATAATTTACATTGATAAATTGTCTCTTTATATTCATAATAAAAAAAGCAAAGATGTTGTCAATCTCAAAGTCATTTTTTTATTGTTAACTTTTTAAAAATCATGATACAATTGATAAATGGTTCCACGAGTTATTTCTATTTCATATTATAATAATATGTTTTTAAAAGAATACGTGTTCATTACCACATTCTTTTGTTAAAGCAATATCCACACAAATACATAACACTTTCCGATTGGTTTATCATAGAAAAATATTTTAAGGATATTTAAAATTTTTTTATACTGTACAACCTCTTAAAACATCCTAGCATCTACGGGATCTCTCGTTCTGTTATTTCGACCAATGAGTAAAATCTAATCCGCCCATTTGTATAATATGGTAAAAAATCAAGTATTCGATGGTCAAGAATAAAATAACGGCACTAATCAAGTGAAGCTATTTATCTTCGGCAATACAGATAAAATCATATAGTACTGTGAGGTTTAGCGAAGTAATAAAGTGAGAGAGCAATACACCAACATACAATAATTATGCAAATTTGCCCTTTTAATTACTGTATATTTTCATCCTCTGATCGATTCATCGAATTTTTTTTCCATCGGATCACGAATTTCAATAAAATACTCTTTAGTAAAAAATTTCAAGAAATCCTGAAATTCTGAAAGGATAAACTTGATTTATTTTAAAATATAATATATATATATTTGAAATAAAATTTTGTTAAATTAATTAAAAGTCAAAATTCTTAATCAACTTGCTTAAATGAATACCATTAAAAAATTTTTTTTCGTACCTCAGGATTAATTATATAAGCAACTAAAATCATAATTTATAGGATATGAAAATGTTTGAATTTAAAATATACATTTGGAGAACGTTCAGTTTGGGGATTACGATTGATCCTTCGTTTAATGTGAAGGAAAATCGGTTTCCTTTATTTATTAAAGGAGAGATATTTCTCAATTTATTCATAAATAATATTCTTTTTCTCATTTGTAAAAGTACATTACTAACTAAATAAGCTAAAGTAAAGTAGTAGTTCCAAAAGATCGATATAAATTATAATTTACCTACCCTGTGGATTCATCCACATATTCCCTACATCTAAAAGTTTTTATATTCATCTGGAATTTCAGGACACGAACTTACCCAATCTTATCCAATGACTGTTAATTTGCAGAATGCGCAACTATTTTCCTTCTTAAATAATGGATGGTTGCCTATAATTATAAAAAATTATTAAGTGAATATAATAAAATTATTAAGTAAATATAATAAAATTATCAGATTTTCCAATCAACGCCTCGATTTCTTTATTTTGAACGAATAGTTCGGATGCAACTCGTACGGCTCTTTGGGACAACCTTTGTGACTCCTTTCCTTTCCTCTTTTTTCGGTTAAGCGAATGCGCTCGCGAGGCGTTGACTTTGGAGATTGGCACTTGTAAATATATTCCCTTCCATTGTAAAGAAAGGCTACCCTCAACCCATTGAACTATAAAAAACCTTTCTCGTTATTCATAAAGGAACATTACTAATTAAGTAAAAAAGTTAAAAAGATTTTTATTTTTATAAAAAAGAATTTAAAGATAGAAATAATTATAATTTACTTACGACGAGAGTCTAATTTGTTCTGCCTTTAGTTTAATATGATTCCCACCATTTATTAGAGGAGAGATATTTTCCTATCCACTTGTAATTATATTCTTTTTCTCTATTCATAGAGGATAAATAAACCAAGGTAAAGAAAAAGTCACTAATTTTTTTTTGTAAAAAAAAAGATTTAATTAATTTATTACACTGTGAAGAAAAGCTACCTTCCACTCAGTTGATTATGTAATCTTTCTCGTTATTCATAAAAGAACACTATTAATTAAGTAAAAAAGAAGTTACTTCAAATTTTTTTTTACAAAAAAGAATTTAAAGATTAAAATAATTATATCGGGGGTCCAATTTATTCTGACTTTTGTTTAATATGATTCCTTCCATTTATTAGAGAAGAGATATTTTCCTATCATAAGATATTCCTCCAGACTAGTAGTAATAGGGAATTTGGCACTCATGCGAACAGTCTTAAACATCCTACCGTGCCAAAAGTGTACAACATTCAGCCCCTTCCTTTGTAGCTCTTTATCATCAAAATTTTGTTTTACAAAAAAAGAATTTTAAAGATCAAAATAATTATAATTTACTTACGACAAGGTACAATTTATTCTACCTTTTGTTTAATATGATTCTCCTATTCGTAGATGATGATTGCTAATTAAATCAACTAAAGTAATATAAAAATTTTAGATATAATTATAATTTACTCACACCATTGAGGAAAGGCTACCTTCAACCCATTGAATGATGTAACCTTTCTCGTTATTCATAAAGGAGCTATACTAATTAAGTAAAAATGAAGTTACTTAAAAATTTTTTTTTTATAAAAAAAGAATTTAAGATCAAAATAATTATAATTTACTTAAATCAAGGTACAATTTATTCTACCTTTTGTTTAATATGATTCCCTTTTCTCTATTCGTAGATGATTGCTAACTAAATCAACTAATATAAAAAAATTTTTAGATGTCACATATTGAGGAAAGGCTACCCTCGATCCATTGAACGATATAACCTTTCTCGTTATTCACAAAATGAACCATACTAATTAAGTAAAAATGAATTTACTTAAGAATTTTTTTTTTTACAAATAAGAATTTAAAGATCAAAATAATTATAATTTACTTACGCCAAAGGTCCAATTTATTCTACTTTTTGTTTAATATGATTCCCTTTTCTCTACTCGTAGAAGGTGATTGCCAATTAAATCAACTAAAGTAATATAAAAATCTTTAGATATGATTATAATTTACTCACATATTGAGGAAAGGCTACCCTCGGCTCATTGAATGATATAACCTTTCTCGTTATTCATAATAAGAGCCATACTAATTAAGTAAAAATGAAGTTTACTTAAAATTTTTTTTTACAAAAAGAATTTAAAGATCAAAATAATTATAATTTACTTACGTCAGGGTCCAATGTATTCTACCTTTTGTTTAATATCTCTATTCGTAGAAGATGATTGCTAATTAAATCAACTAAGTAATATAAAAAATTTTTAGATATAATTATGATTTACTCACATATTGAGGAAAGGCTACCCTCGACCCATTGAACGAAATAACCTTACTCGTTATTCATAAAAAGAACCATACTAATTAAATCAGCAGTGTCGGCAACTTGGAAAAATCCAGAAGACATACTACAAGGTTCCATCCCAATATCTATAAGCGAACCATCGGTATAAAATTCGAATCTCTTTTTATTTTTATTTTTCTTATAAATTTTTAATAATACATTACGTGTAGGTTCTATATATTTTGTAATTAAAATTCAAATAAATATAGTAAATTTTTTAAAAAAGAAGTTAATTAAATTTTTTTTTTTATAAAAAAGAATTTAAAGGTCAAGATAATAATAATTTGCTTACGTTGAGGATCCAATTTGTTTACCTCTTTGTTTAATATAAAAGAAACATTGATTCTTTAGAGGAGATACTTCCAATCCATTCATAAATGTATTTTTCCCATTTGTAAAGGTATATCACTAATTAAATAGATAAAGTAAAGAGAAAGTTACTTAAAATTTATTTATTTACATCATGAGATCCAGCTTGTTCCATTAATTAAATTTTTGTAAAAAAATTTCATTTATAAATCTGTCCCTCAATGCGTTCAAGAAATTCATTACATTGTACTATTTAATGCCACAATTGGATATTCCCAAGAACCCGTTTTGCGCAATAACTCGCCATCCAGTGATCGTAGAAAGACGATCAATAGCTCGTTGGAATCCGCTCGTCGAGACGGTTCGAATGGTACTAAATCATCTTTCTGGCATCGATAGATGGTGAGTTATTTTTGCCAATTATTTTATTACATGATAGTATCTTTTTTTAAGAATGAAAGAAAATAAATCATAAATAATCAATAAATATAAAAATCATCAATAATTGAATATATTCTTATACATACTTCGTTATATCAGGAAAATGTGAAAATAATTTTAGTAGAATTATTTACACAAATTTCGTTAATTGTATTTAAACAATTGAGATGGTGATGTTCACAAAATTTTTTTTTTTGTTGATCCATTAGGAGACTAACTGCAGCACTATAAGGCAATCGGGTGATAATCGCAAGGATTTTGTTTCGAAGTTGATATTTCTTTTCGTTCTTGCAAATAATTCTGCTCCTAGTAATAATTCTTCATTCCGTGAATCTATTATTTGTATTTAACTGACATTTCTATTCCTTCTATAATTTTGTAAATATCGCCTCACGTGCCTGTCATTTCAAGTATTTCGTAAAATATTTAATTTCTTATTACCAATTTTGAAAAATTTGACGCACAGAGCACATAATACATTATAATTAATTTATAAATTACTTATCATAAATCAATTTGACAATTAGAATATGTCGTTTCTTTTCGAATCATTTTTTGTTAATCAGAAAAGTTCAATTCACCGATTGATGTCAACCTCGGCACCAATCTAGAAAGAATTTATTCATAAAAAAAGAATAATAAAACAAGTCATTAAATAGAATTATAAATACAAATACAGTACATATATTTTCAAACCTAACTCCAATTTTTGTTTTAATAGTTGGGAAAGCATTGATTAATAAATTCAGATTCAGATACTGTTAAGAGAAATATAGTTAGAACATTCAATTATTTAAAAGATAATGAATCTATTATATTACCAACCTCATTAATTTATGCCCATCAATTTCATTGGATATGCGATTTTTACAAGAATCTCAAGGACAATATGTATTTGTATGCACCATTTTCATAATTCTATCCAATTTCTATGAGTGCTTTCCTCTATTGTTTGTTTTGACAGACGACCATATTGCTTCTGAATCACAGGATCTAAAATTTGCATATTTTCATTTATTGGTTTTGTCTTTTGATCAATAAATCCAATAATCATATCAATAATTTCACTGTATCCGGATTTGTTAAACGCCAAAGAATACGAATACCTTGTTTATCGGCTTCTTCGCAAGTGTTTTGATAGCTTGATTTCTATTTCATCTTTGAAAATAATAATATATGTTTCTTTTGAAGTACAACTTCAACTAAATATTCAGAGCCTTTCATCCTCCGCTTTTTCAGTATGATCTTCAAAAAGTGATGATTATTATAAAAAAGCACAGTTATCAGCATAATATAAATACATAAGATAAACTTGCGAATAATTTCATTAAGATAATGATGTGAGACTTCTATTCTTTTATTTCGTAAACTTTTAAACATTATCTACATAATTTAAATTTTCAAAATTTAATTACTATTTATATTTAAGAATTACAAATTGTTATTTTTCTATTTACTACATAAAGACACCTGACATGACCGATAATCGCCTTAAGATTTGATCAAACGGATTCCATCACCATCTGAACGCGATAATTACGAAAATCAAGAAAAAAAATTTGTCAAAATTGAAGTACGATACAGGAAATTTTAAAAAGAGCTTTACCTGAATTCTCCACCATTAAGCTACTTTTTATCGATTGACTGATTTCCACGGTCAACCGTGGATTGTGTTCCATGTGATGCAACTCAAACAGATTTTACTGCACTTTTAGCATGAGAGCTTTCTCTTATGAGATTAGTTATTTTTTAAATCAGGATATTAAAAAAAGAAAAAGTTAAATTCATTCGGTTTAATTTCAATACGTCAGCAGTTCAACTCATTATTATTACTCGGATTAATCCTAAAGCGTATTATGTTTTGATGATGATTAAGAATTATGACAAAGAAAACAAAGCTCGATATTTATAATAATAAAATATTCCCATACTAACCTTTTCAGATTGGAATGACATCATATGTAGATTATGCAGATCTAACTACCAAAGTTTAATCAAACAATTAAAGATAATGTCGAAAGAAATAATGGTGTAAATCCTGAAATTAAATAGCGCAATTAAAACAAAAATAAAAATAAAAATAAGAAATTAGGAATTTAAAGTGGATCATTTGCGTGTAGCTGAATTTTTTCATATTAACTGCGGGAATCTGCCGAAGACTATTTAAATGTAGTGAGACCGTTCCTGGAAAATAATCAGAGATCATATCATAAATCTGAAAGGAAACTTTGAATAATTTAGATAACTAAATAGCCTGAAACAGCATCATAGACAACGATTGCAGGCATATATATGGATCGACATGTTTTTTCTGTACTTCTGAGATAATCGTCCTGTGAGATATTAATCCGCTATCAGCTATGTATTTTCATTTATCTTCCCGGCCTATTATTGAAGATTTATTTTTCAAAAAAATTTGTCGTTACATTATAAATATCTGAAGCAATAATAGTGAAATATCCATCAACTGTTAGTAAGTTAGCGATCTATTACATAAAATATTTGAATGAGCGACATGAATTTTTAAATATTTAATTCTTCTCCGGCATAAATAATATCGTCATCCTACCTCTGTTACAATAAAATTTTCATAATCATTAGATGATTCAGCCAAGAATTTCGAAGGTTATAAATTATAAAATTTGAAGCTAATTGCCTTAATTATATGATGGTTTTATACGAAAATAAATAGTTCATTAAATGTGGTAGGCACAGAAAAGTTTCTGTGCTTAAAATAGTAACTCGATTAAGAGGAAATGAGTTATAAGCAAAACATCTGCATGATTTTCATCGTATTTAAATTCTTATTTCAACATCGCATCGATATTAATAGCATTTAATTATCATCGTGACGATGTAGGATATATTGTGGCGTTGACACTATTATAACTTAAATAAGGCTTTTTATTTACGTATTTCCTTTAGGAAATTTATCAACAACTTATTTCAACTCTATATAAAGCCACATGATAAAGAATCTCATTTTACATTATGAATGAATTCAAAAGCCTTTTTATTTAAATATTACAATAAATTGGTTAAATAAAATTATTGAAATTATACAAATAAATAACATTATAAAATTATCAATTCTTTAAATACCACATGTTTCAATCATCTAGTGTAATACTTACTTTAATACATTTAAAGTGGCTTACGCAATAATATTGTTTATTTCATCTTACAAGCCTCATTTCTTAGGTGAATTATCGATCCACAGCAAGATTTCAGAAAGAAATCATCTGGCGCAATACTTATACTTTGCAGTGGCTTAATCACTGAAAAGAAGGCTTATTATAATATGAAATTTATAATATTGTGTAAATTATCGATTCTTTAAATACTACAATCTGGTACAGTATTAATGCTTTGCAGTGGCTTTACCGATAAAATGAGGTTTATAGGGTACATTTAAATCGCTTTACTTCCCTCTTTTTCACCTGCTCTATCAACAAATAAATGAAATAAAAACAAACTTTTGATACAAGCTACCATTTTGTAAAAACATGATACATAATAACTAATATATAATGCATAAATTTATTGTATATATAAATAATTGTATTTATGTTATACTATTAAAAGCTTTTTATTAACAAAGCAATTAAGCAAATTATCAAAATAAAGGAAACGGAAATCGTTAAAAGTCTGACGCACTATTATACGGTAAAATAGTACTAAAAAAAAGTGCATTGTCAAAAAGCAGGGGTAGGATCTCCCCAGGAAGGAAAATGCGTGGGTTAACACAAAATTGTCCGACAGTACATAAATAATCCTTCGCTTCGCTCCAGAAAACTAGAATATATTCTGCTATTTTTAACCTCTTCAAAATGAATAAGGATGGAAGATTTTCTTTATAACCCAACCGTAAACAGGTTAATAAAAATCATAAAATTTTTTTTACAAATAAATTTTTTCTGAAGAGATGAAAATTAAATGATATTTAAACTTAATTAAGAACAAGAGAATGAGTATTATAACCATGATTATATTGTAAAAAAATTAGCAGTATTCATAGTGTTTTAAGATAAAAAACCACTGTAGATATCATTAGAAATAGAGGCTCAATCCCATAATAGTTAAGCATTTATTTATTTACTTATTTATTTATTTATTTATTTATTAGATTTTAGCGAATTAATATACAAACCTACAGTATATTTAATAAATAAATAATTCTTGTTTCATAATTTAAGCATAAAAATGGTTAAAATGATTTAAACCTCAAGATGGATAAGACCGTTCTCACGGACTGATTAATCAGACCGTCATAAAGACCGATCCAGGTCAAAAGACCAGTCCTCATGGACTGGGACTGGGCAAATTCAAACTTGTATCTGTCAAATATTTCTGACTACACAAGACCCCTGAAATACAGTTTTTTTTGTCAGTCATCTGTTTAATAAATATTTATAATAATGGGAATTTTTTATATTGGTAATCTTCATTGTAATGAGTGAAGATATCGAAGTAATTTGCATTAACATAAAACGAATTCTTACCAACCCTGCTAATCCTTATCTTTAAAATGATTGGAAATTCATCTCTATACCTTTTCAAAAAAAAAAAGTATTTACGACAGAATTTCTTGGAAACATGTTGATAATTGAACATAATTCAACAAATTTTATTTACATTTATTAGCGCACATTTTTATTGTATTTAAAGTAATTTTATCATGAAACCGCTATATATTTTTTATAATAAGCGAAAGAAAATTACTTAATCGTAAAACAATTCTGCGTCCGTCTCTGATGTTCATTAGACCTAAAACAATAAATGTTTTACGTCGATCAATCGCAGATTGCAGATTAACCCTGATTTGATATTTCATCTATTTTTGGTGGTTTGAACAGATTTTTTTACTCTTCAACAACTTTAACTAAGGAGACATTATCTTTAACCGGACGGTAGTTCTTCGTCGTTAAGCAACCAAAAAGAAGTCAATTCAAACTCTTTAAGTATTCCTTGAAACGTTAAAATTCTTCATAGACTTTTACAAGGTAACTATTCTTAGTTCATAATTCAAATTATAACTGTTAATTGTATCTAAACTATTATATTAAAATGAATTAAGTCAGAATGTTTCAATGTTTCATTTCAAAAAAATGATAAAAAGAAATTGGACTTGATATGTTATAAATAAATTATTTAATTTAATTGCCAAATAATTTTTCGATTACATAGATTTCTTATACTTTTTTTTAATACTTTTTAATAATTATAGGTTGGCTGCGATTTTGGGTTCACGATCTAGTCTTTGAAAACCTTCGAAAATTCGGTTAATCTTGGTAAGCATCATTCATTGTTTAGATTAATTTATTTGGATGCGAGTTATGATAAACCTTTTTTTTTACATAATATCATAATTCAAAATTTACATTCCATTTGATATATTTTTATAGATGATGCGAATGAAATTCGTTAGCTTGCAAAGATAATTATAGATACAACAATCTATAAACTAGATAATTTAATCCAAATTTATATTTTAAAATACTCGTTTTCTGAGATCCTTTCAATAATATCAAATATGATAATAATTTAAAGATACGAACAATTACCTTAAAAGATGATTCTTTTTCGATATTGGTATGCACGATATTATAATGGTAATGAAAAGAATTTTTATTATTGTTATTTATTTATTTTTTTTGTCTTCAAATTCGCAACTTACTAAATTTTTAAATTGTTTGAATTATAAATCATCAAACATAGACGATAAAGTATTCACAATATTGTAATAACTTTTTATAATCTTTATCAGGAACGTTTGATCATCTAAAAAAAGTCATCATTTAATATCTTACCCGAAATTGAGATCTGATTTCCATCAGGTGTATTTAGCAATGTAGATTTCAAGGTAAATATGACCCCAGTCAATTAGCTTTCTATTAATTCAGTTATGTTTGTTTTTCTTCTTTATTAATTATTATTTTATTCACTTTTAGTATAGAAATCAGATGTTACTTGTATTAATCAGAAAGTCAGTTAATAACGTAATAGATGATATAATCAGGATCAGGAGTAACACAAAGTTGGTCTTGAAGAACAAAGAAATAAAAGTAAATGATCCTATAAATGATTAAAGTAATGGCAAATTGCAATTGGTTGTTTTTTAATAGAAATAACATAAAAATTGATTATAGGAAATCATCAATCAATAATTCCAATCTTTGGGCGTCAATATTGATATTTAGGCACAAAATATGAAGAAGTGCTTCTTGCTGGTAAATAATCTGAATAAAAGCGTGGGAACAAACGTAGAATTCGTTCAGTATTTGAATACATAGCGTTATAATCTTATAGATGATCTGGATGAAGCTGTGGAGAAAAAGTTATTAAATTGTCTTTAAGAAATTTCTTTAATATTAATTTTTTTTTATTTTTAATTTAAATTAGATTATATAAAAATGAAAGCAATTGAGTGACGTTCTTTGCCTTGTAAGTGACCTTTAATTTTTACTTATTTTTTATAATTTTTTATGATATACTGTACTTCGGAAATCGGAAGGTAAAAGTGTTCTCGTTAAAAGATTAATTAAAAATTGTAAATAATATTTTTAGTGATAATTAGAAAATAATGATGTTGGGTTAAACTAAAGTATGGGATTGTTTGGGATTGTTTGGTAGTTCTTCTTTAGGAGGCAGTATGGATTTGAACATCAATGTGTCGTTAAGTAAATAATTAAATCGTATGCCACCGTTGCTATGATAGTTAATTTATTCAAAACTACTATATATATATCTAGTATTTAGGAATTGATTCCCCAGTTTGAAATTCTCCTTTATTGCGTAGGTGTCCCCAGTTGTTAAATAACGAGGCGAATTTTTTTGAATCTATGATATTATAGCAACTCAACACGTAAGAAGAGCAAATATAGTGAGGAATTTTTATTATATGTAAATTAATAATGATCTATCTAATTCATTATTTATTATTATAAGCATTTGCAGCAGGGTAAGCAGAAGCTCCTGCTACAGGTAGAAAACTTTTCATCAGAGGAATAGGTCATTACCTTTCGATGATTCTTAGGGTGCCGGAATAAGGTTTACCAGAGATGGTTAATCGGAACCTACAAAGGATGCTGAGTAACATAACCGAAGGACAAGTTATAGAAAGCCAAAGAGCCATTATCATTGGCGGCTCGCTGACAATCGAATGATCACATTATTTATCGAAAATTGATTTTATGGCTAAGATTACATAATTTATTATCAAAAAGCTTGAAGAAAATCGAACATACTGTAAAGATTTTAGATTGAATTCGAGTGTGTCCGGAAATATCGAAGATTTAAAGAATTTCGTGATGAGATGGAGCGTCTCCATGAAGCGAAATATGGGCAAAATATGGAGCTAGTTGAATCTGATCAAGAGAAAGTGACAAAATTTTTTTGATTTTTGTATTTATACTTTATTTGTCTTCAAAATTCATAACTCATAAGTCAATTTAGTTTTAAAACAATTTTTTTTACCAAATAATGATTGTGAGAATAGATATAACATATTTTAGTATTAGATGAAGATTCAACCTACTATTTGATAATGCGAGCTTTGGAGGAGTTTGATAATTCCAATATGATAATAGCACTTACGACAGATAATGATTCTGCCATGACAGCTTGCGTAGAATGTTTACTAGTTCGATATGCGAAAAGTACTGGCGCAATATATTTGTCCCATTCATTAGTTTGCTTTACCAGCTTGGATAAAGATTCACACAAGGTACGGTTGAATCGTTCAACTAGTCCATTAGTTTGAGGGTGATAGGGAGTTGAAAAGACGTGTTTAATCCCAAATTTTTCTAAGAGCTTCTCTGAAGGCTGTACTTCTATTAAACCAAATTTAACACTTATTATGTGGTAAAAATGTTAGCAAAATATATATATATATCGTCAGTATAATAATTTTTTATTAAGAAATTTTATCATGTTTTTATAAGGAACAATTCTTTATTACATCGTAACCTAATTAATGTCTGCATACGATACTGATTAATATAAAAATGTAGCTGTAATTAAACTAGTAGAATTTGAAGCGAGAAATTTGTTAAGTTTTAAAAGAAGGTAATATTGATTAACTGATAATGTAAGCAAAATAAGAATTATAATTGCAATAATTTATACGTTTATATTTGTTTTTTACATTTATTCATTTACGCATCTTTGGATTCTTTTTATTTTATGATGCTGTTAAGCTAAATTTAATTTTGCTATGATTTAGTTCATATAATATCAGCGAGATAAACTCTTTATCTTCTGATAAAGCCATTATTCGATATATATTTATAAGGCAACTTCCTTTGTGAATTATATAATCGTGACTGAATAGTAACACTATTATTAATTAACCTATCACAGAGATATGCTAGCACTTTCTTTGTACTGCCAATATTTTCACTTCCCAAACAGTTCACTTTTTTATTATAATAATAATCAATAAAAAAATTTATTAATCTTTTTTTAATACTTAAACTATAAAAATATATGACAATATAGAGATGAAAATTTTCTACATGTAACTTGTTCGCTCCCCAAAAAAAGAAAAAAAAAAGTTTTTCCTAATTGACTAATTTCTCTTCACCAAACTTCATTATCAATAATTTTACAGACATCAAGTAGAAAAACTTTGCTATTTTTTGGTTCATTTCTTTATCGTAATGGTAGATTTGTACTTTTGTATTATCATAAATTTACATCTAAAGATCGTGAAAGAAGAGTTAGTTTTGGTTAACTGAAACTTTTAAATTATTTTAAACTATTTGTAAATACCTTTGAAGCAGCTCTTATTCGTAATAAACCGAAATAACAGCAGTAATTAGAATACTAACAAAGAAGAAGTAATCGGGTAATCTTGTAATTTAACACAGATAATGATCGAATCAAAATTATAATTACGTAATTACGTAAAATATTTAAATAAATCCAAAATTCATTAATTTACCTTGCAGCTTAAATTAGGGACGCAGAATCAATTCTCACTCTTCCTCGTACTAAAACTTGTTCAGCAAAAGTAATTAAAACTGATCCCATAGTCTCTTGCTTTTTAACATCCTTCACTGTAACCCAAATGCATCTTTTTGTGTGACATCAATTAAAGTATTATTAATACTATTAATATTTTCTGATGCGTATTCAAAATACGATCTACTAATACTTTGCGGCTAGCTGCTAGTTGATTTCAATCAAGGATTTAAAATTAATCGTTTTTACCTAATCTAAATAACACCCATTTATCTATAGTAGAATAAAACACTAAAGTTACCATTGTGCACTTTCTTTTTTAGAAGTTGACCGCATGTAATTTTTTTTTTTAGGATTTGATGTTATTGCTACAAAGTCATCGGATTTTCCTTTCAGGATTAAGTCCAAATTATAAAAACGTTAATTTATTTATTCATTTAAATTATAAAACCAATATTTTTGAAAGAAACATACCATGTGATAAAGAAGGGAAAACTCTTTCAATTTGGTCTTTTCTTCATTTCTTTATTCCAATTCTTTTATCTTAATCTTCAGTATACTTTTTATTTAAGAGAAATTATCTTTCATTTGTATTAATAATTTAGCTTTACGATATTGGCGTAATATATTAATTATAATTAATTTATTTTTCATCCAAAACAGTAATATACTCGGGAAGAGGATGTTTAGAGGTGGTATCATGAATAAAGAGTACGTGAAGAAATTAGAAAAAAAAAAATTTCAATATGATTCTCTTATGCAATATATATCATCAATAAAAATTTTGCACTCACATGATCTTTTAAGTGTGGCGTTTTGGCATTAAGAGGCAAAGTAAGTGACGAATAATATGTGTACAAATAAGATTCACTGACCGCGAGAGGTGTGACGAATATTTTACAATAATCACGTGAGTGAAAATTTTGTATGGTTCTTGGACTAGATGAGCCCGACTGAGTATTAGGAACACCCAACTATTAAATATGTAATTTAACATGATATTAATACTAATGCGCATTTATTCCATCTTCGAACATATATGTGAAAAAAGGAGATAATAAAATCACCGATCCAACCTCGGAATTTATCGTACGACATGTAAAGAGGTTTCTTTGTCACTAAATGAATCTTAAATAGGCCGTGAAAGGAGAGAGTTTGTCATTTCTTATCGACATTAGTAATAAATTTCACTTTGTAATCTACACAGTTAGCCAGTTAACCAACTTTTGCATTGCATAGAGATCACTATACCAAAAGGAATCAAAAATCAAAAATTTTCATATTCATGTTTAAAGTTCTCTTAACATGCGATACCTCATGTCACAGTTTGATCTGACAATGTCCAATTCCTACAATTAGACATTTGGACGTTATTAACGTTAAATTGAGTTTGCAGTTTATGCTTTAATAATTCGAGGCTCGTTAATTTGTTTATATTGCGTTTTAGTGGCACCTTAATCAAATTAATGTCTCAATGGGAGAATTTTCTTCAACAGAAATTTCTAATTTGTCGAATTCAGAATCTTTCCCATGCATGATTCGCAAACAACATTTTGGTTATACTGTATGTTCATCTAAATGTGAACGTATTATGCGAATTTATAATCAGAATTGCTCAATAATAGCGAAAATTTATTAGTCAGTTTTCCAAAGAATAATATTGTCAATTAATTTTCGTAGAAATAAGCAGTATTTATTGATGTTTCACAAGCGTTACAATCTGTCAGAAAATAAAATTGCTATTATTAACTATATGATTGAGAATTTCTTTGCGTATCAGCAAAATTAAGCGCATTTAACTGACACTATTTATGTTAATTTTGCTATTTCCTCTTTACACCGCTTAATAGTTTCATATAACTCATTTAGTTGTTGTTGTTTTTCTTCTAAAACTTTTAACCCTTCTCTAAAATCTTTAATTGTTGTTTCCATATCACTCAAAGAATTCCGGTTTTTAATTTCTTCATGATCCCGATACATACAATAAAATGATAAAGGAGAAGGCACAAGTTTACAAATACCTTCTATAGTAGCTCTTGCTGTTTGTTGACTAGTAGAATATTTAGTTTTTTCGTTTTTATTTAAGTCCACATCAGGTTCAATTTCTTTTCCCAGAATTTGATTCATCACATTCTCAATCACTTCAATTTTATTTCTGTCAATATTCTGTTTTCTATATTCTGAAATCACGAATCGAGGACGGATTTCTTTCGATTTATTAATGTGGTTTCTCAACTCTTCTTGTAAGTTTCCTAATTTTTCGCATTTTTCTTTGTCTGTCACAAGGCTTTTCTCGAATGATTTGTATGCTTCATTTTCCTTTAAAATTGCAGAACCATCAGTAGTAGCAGCACCCAGAAAACCGATAGTCGATAGTGCTAAACCTGGCACTATAAGAGGTGGGAACCATATTCCCGAGATTGATAAACCTTTACCAAGTAACATGGTAGAATGACTTAAAACGCTATTTTTAAATCGATCTTCCATATATTTTTTTACATCTTCTAAGCGCTTTTCGATATTTTCGACTATTACTCTTCGTTCAGGGATGAATTCTCCTAAATAGTTGATGTTGATTTTACAATAAAGATCAATATTCTCAACTGCTTCAATAGTATCTTTAATAATTAAATTGAACTCATCAAGCATTTTAAGAAATTTTTTAAGCGGCTCAGGTTGGTAAACTTCTTGACAGGTTTTCAAGTGGTTTAATAATACTTCGCGAGATGCTTCTCGTGAAACTCTTGCCCCTTGCTTTAAATAACCTTTTATCGGTGGGTTGTCAACGTAAATAATCTCAGTTGAAGCAAGCGGCATTGAAAATTTTCTAATTTCCTGTTGAAATCCTTGACGATTCCTTTCACAGGCCTCTTCATCTTCAAATTCAGTAAAACCAGTGAAGACAATAGTTGTGTAATCAGTTACACGATCATCAAAAATAACATTTCTTAGTAAATTAAAAGCTTCAACTTCCTCTTTGGTAAAACGGCCATTAGTCAGGAATAATATTCGATTTAAACCCTCACTAAGAATATCAGTTATGTCTTTTAATTTACTTAATATTTCTTCTGTTGATTTGATAGAAATTCCGATTCCTACAGTATCAATAATCCGATATTTTATTTTTTCATGTTCAAATTCCTTAGTTTTTGTGTTGCTAGTTCCATTAATTCGATCCGTGCTTTCCTCAAATTCGTTAGTTCCAGTTAAGACATTTGCTAAAGTAGACTTTCCTTTACCAGCATTGCCTATTAATAATATATTTCTAATTTTTGTCATATTATTTATCATATTTTTTATTAATGCTAAGTGTCAAATTGCTTAGTTAATTTTTTCGATGATTCTCCTTTAACAGTTAAATGGACTGTATAAATAACAAGTGAATAACTATGTACTACGATTTCAGAAATCCAATCTTACAAGCTTATGAACACACATTTTCACGTGAAAGGAAAATTCGGTATTCAGAAGCAGGTGAAAATCGTCCAAGGGAAAAAATAATATTAGACACTTACCTGAAATTAGGTCACAAAGACATACAGTATTGGAAATTCAATGACCATCACTCCGAATTATAATAATGTTGCAGCTAAATTCCGTATGGCCTTGATGAACATTTTCCTAACAAATTATTTTAGTTAAATTATGGTTAATGGATCGTCAATTTTACTGCGGAATTGTTGTATGACCTTTATCCCATAATTTATCATTTTTCTATAAATTAGATGACAGTTTTATTTGTTGATCACTATCACTTGTGTTCGAATTTTTGTGTTCGAACTATTATGATAGCCATTTATAGTCTAGCCAATGTGTCTGACTCCTTAACTCTTAATGCTTCTTAGGAAGAGTATATGGTCTATTGATGCATTATTACATATATTGCATTTTAACTTCCAAAGTGCTTCTTATGAAGAGTTTTGAGTTTATTAGTATTTTAAACATTTTCTAGACTAAACGCGGTGTTTATATAATATATACGGGTGATTTGTTTAAGCGGGTTGGGTTGTTGTAAAGTGAAAAGTGATTATGTACTGTAAATTTTGATGTATGCTACGGATCGGAGGTAACCATCCAATTTAAGCGATAAGACAAAGAAATCGTCGAAGTCTAAGCAGTTTTAGTTAACTGACATGTTCAAATATGTAATACTGTATTTAATTTTATTAGCAAATAAATGATAAGTTTTAAATAAATAACTCTTCAAAAATGATAATTACTGTATTTTACTGGCCTTTCGGATGAGACCGTATTGAATTGTGGCAAAAATTTCATGTTGCAAATAAACAAGCAAAAAATTTTAGGATTTTGAAAAAGCTTTTATATAATTGATGTAGCTAGTAACATTTACTATTAATTTTAAATATTTCTCAAAGTAAAATTATAATAATGTTGGTCAGTGTTTAAGTAAAAAAAAAATATTATTTTGGTTAATATTAAAATATTTATTCTACTTTTAATACTTTGGCTATATGTTTTTTATTTATGTTTTTTAAATGAATAATATGTAATACGAAAATGTCAAAATAATACCTAGACTTAGTTTTTCAGTTCTACTTTTTTTTGATTCTTAAATAAAGTTTCTTTGTAGTCTCTACTCACTTCGAGATATAAAATAAAAAACTCTTCTGCGCAGTAGTACAATTGATTTGGTAATCAATAATAAAATCAAAAAAAGTCTTTCTCGTTCCACATAAAAGATCGCATGTATAGGATAATATTTCGCTTATAAAGTTACTCACCCAAAAGAAAAATATTATCCCCACTTGTTTTACATGGAAAATATTATTTCCTACTCATAAATATTATCTTTGCTCATTGTTTCACACGAAAAATAATGGCTCGCACTATAACTATGGATTAATAGAGAGGATGTCATTTATGAAGAGGATCTTATTGAGGTATTTTTATACGAGTATTTAGAGTAATCATGATAATAATAATAAAATATTAGAAAATATTTTTATAATCAAGTGATTGTGAAGAAGACAATAATAAAGAGAATAAGTTGGTTTTAAAGCGAACGTGAACTTGCTTTAAGAGAACGTGCAGCAAGGAGCATCGATTGAAATTGGCTAATCAGGAATAATATTAATTATTATATTATTTTTTTTTTATAGTTAATAGTGCATTTTATTAATACTCTATAATCAATCAGATTACATTGAATATTATATAAAAATATCTAGAAGTAAACTTAATAAAAAATAAAGTAAACCTCTATAATTAACCGATGAAATAATATTAATTAAAGATTTTAATAAAAAATTCATAATAAAAGTTTTCTTTTATACTCTTCAATTTTAACTTAATATGGCAGTTGAGTATAAATTATAAATTCATGTTTGTTCTTCTGAATTTTGATATTGTTATTTTATATAATTGCTAAATAAAAAAATATAAATACAATACTTTTTTCGTTTGATAATATACAGTTGAGTATCTCAATTTCGATTTCAAACCATACAATACTTTTTTGGTTACTTTTCGTCTTACCGACTATATTTTTTTGACAATCATTTACACAAGTACCTCGGTAATGATGAAATTGTATGAGGTAGATCAGTCACAGTAATCATGTGACAGGGAATGATCACATTAAGCCGCAGTAGTAAGGTGATTCTCGCGATTACGTGATCTTTGATGATCATATCCAAAAATGGAGGACGTCTAAAGCAGGGCAAATCACGTGACTTCGAAAAAAATTGTTTTTCCTAAATAAATCTTTTCACCATATATACAACCATTCTAAATATA